>JAYJME010001619.1:0-15813 GCA_036873775.1 Costaria costata
CCGTACTACTACGGGTTTGAGGGGAACAAAATCTGACAGCTGTGGAATTCAGGGGGGGTACATATACACGGTATACTCCTTGGAGGTGTTGCAGTAGGTAAGCCCAGGCCTGATGCTCGTGCTGCTCACTTGATGCACATGCGGTGGGGGCAGGTCGTACATGCACGATGGCGGCTGCCCTTCTCTTGCTTTTCGACAATAATACTATGTACCACCAATACTTGCACTTATATATATGTGCCGGGTATGACGAGCTCCCCCTGCCTGTATTTCGCTTGTTGTTGTGTGTTGTGCTTCTCATTTGTTTCAATGTTCTCAGCGGCATTATACCAGTTTTCAATATAAAATATTCGTATTAATAGTGTACAAAAAAAGCGTAATTTCGTAATTTCGATGTATTATTTTCTACCGGGTAGTTTTTAATCGATCAGCCCGAATCAGAGTTGATTGCTTTTTCCTCTTTTCGTTTTTGATATGACAGCGGCAACCGGTACGGATACGGTGGTACCAGTACGATACGTGTGTGGCCAATTACGGAACTTGTGTCGTTACAAACTACAAACCAGCGCGCACCGCTTAGTAGGGAGTTACGGTAATAACGGTATGTTTTGTGCTGGGTGGGGGCTAAAACAAAATATTTCATGTCAAGAGTTCAGCAGTCAGTTATTCCGTGGGACAAGGCCTCTGAAGTGCAATCCTCGGGAGTTTATCATCGAATTTGTGGTACCGGTAACCGTTCTCCAGTGTCGCAGAAAGGCGTTTTGTTTCTGCCATCCCCGGGTCTTACTATCACCGGTATTGCGTGAGCATGGAAACACAAAATGGTTTCAGGTCCACGCCTCTCATGCATTAGCACACCCTTTGTCAACATACACCCTTGTTCGCACGTACCCTGTAGCACCCCCTTATTATCACATCCCCTGCAATCTGGCCGGGGTCTGGTAACACCTTGGTGATTAAAGATACCGCTACCACACACACCTCCTCGTTATCACACCCCTTGTCATCTGGCCGAGTCTGTTCGCACTCGATAGCAACCGACGTCCAGTTATCACACCCCCTCGTTATCACACCCCCCAGCTGCGGGGCTCCCGTGCATTGTGCTTTTATCACCGGGGGTACGCTGTATAGCACCCCGGTGATGATATTTTCAAAGGTCAAAAAGTTATCCCGGGGTGTGCTTTCATCTGTGTTAAACGATATCTCATCGCCACAAAAACGTGGACACAGGACATGCTCCAATAAGTCTGGCGCGGAAGACTACTCGTCCCTCCTGTGGAAAAAAAAATACAAATGATAAGTGAAACAAATCGTATACAAGTATCTCACAGACCAACATAAAAGTGAGATAAACGTTACCAGGTATGATACCATGCATCTCGGTGAGACCTGGCTCGGAGCAGTATCCGAGGGCTGATCTACTACCCTGTAACCCAAACCTCCCCTCCTCGCATGCCCGTCCACCAGCAGCCGGACGGGCCAAGCTCTCCGCACCTATCAACTACGATGGGGAGGATCGAGGCGGAAACGTGCAGCGTCTGCAAAGAAAACGCGTCGAAGTACCGCTGCCCCGGGTGCGCCGCGCCTTACTGCTCCTTGGCCTGCAACAAGACGCACAAGGCCGGAGGCGGAGTCGACGGCCCACGCGCTCCCTGCACCGGGAAGCGAGTAGTGCCGGGTAGCAGCAAACAGCATAGCTTGAGAAAGCGGCCACGAGACGGAGACGGTGAAGATGTTGTGGGTGCGATTAAGTCGGCTACGGCTGCTTGCATTCGCAAGGCCAGGGATCAATGGCGGGGGGGCAGGGAGGACAGGGAGGAAGAGGAGTGGCAGATGAGCGCCGACCAGAGGGATCGGATATCGTGGTGCTCTTGGCTTAAGGTCGCCCTTCGAGACCCAAAGCTTCAGGGCCTCCTGGTGAGTTTAGTTTTCTCTGCTTCATCATGTTGCGACGACTCGATTGCTTTCTTCCACCCTGGATTACGGCGGTATATTGGTGAGATGCTGAATACCAGGTACCAGGTACTGATTACCGGCAAGTCATTATCCGCGGTGTGATACGACACCAACTGCTTGCAGCAAGCAGAACGACTAGTTATACGTATCATGCATGCTGCTGTGATACCCTGAAAACTGGTACTATTCAACAGCGCAATTACCTCCGTACCCCCGAGTACGAGTACGAGTACAAGCACGAGGTATAACACGTGCGGGAGTGATAACCTGAAACCTGGTACCAGTACTATTCGACAGCGCAATTACCTCCGTACCCCCGGGTACGAGGACGAGTACAAGCACGAGGTATAACACGTGCTGCCGTGTAACATAATATTAAGTAGCTTTGTTCTGCGGTTCTTCGTTCACACGGTACGATCAGCGCGTAGGGTTTGACAACCACGATCCGAGCGATCGTGCACGCAAGCATCGTCTGCCACTTCCCGCCCCCCCTGGTTTGCAGGAGGACGCCATAGCTCAGCGATGCTACGTACAGCCTTTGTGCGCCGCGCGTTATCGCACCTGATGAGATAATGTATCTGCTTGTCTGTACGTAACGGAAACACTAAATGTATCCTTATCACTGCTTGTCTGTAAACATTAAATGTATTCTCATCATGGACAAAGGTACTGCTGGACCAGTGCCCATACAGAGTGTACGACATTCGCTCGCTCTTCAATCCAACTATTACGTGGGACCGTAGTTAATAGGACCTACTGTAGACACCAGAACCTATACATTTCCTTATTTGTGCTAACAATATTTGGTCCATAGTTAATAGGACCTACTGTAGACACAATAGAACCTACTGTAGACACCAAAACCGATACTTCGAAGTATATATATATATATATTCCTATTTTTGCTAACAATATGTGGTCCTATTTACTATGGTCCCCCGTAATATTAACACCAGATAATTTGCAGCTGTGGTTGGACCCTGAAATATGGGTAGCCGCGTTGTTTGACATACCCATTATTACCAATACCAATTTCAAGCGACGCCCTTCTTGCCGCTGCTTTCGCGGAATGTGCAACGTGCAACGCAGGCGGAGATCGACCAATCGAATGACCCGGAGAAAGCCTTGGCGTTTCACCGCACCAACACGCAGTTTGGCGACTTCATGGATAAACTTCTGTTGGAGATCGAGGAGTATAGAAAAGGAGGGGCGGGCGAGCCTGCCTTGGTTGCTGCTGATCCGTGATTCGTGGTGGTGGACATAGTTCGCTGCGTTGTTCGTCGTCTGGTGGAGAGCTTTTTTTTAGGCCCTCGAGCTCTAAGCGCAGGTTGTTGGTGCCGCCGGGAAGTAGCAAGAGGCTATGCGCGCAGTGGGACAACTCGTGCAATTCGAATGGAAATAGTGAAATGTTGCTGAGCGTAGCACTCTTTGTGCATTTGATTTGCTGCTGCTGTAGAATGAGCAATCATAAATTATGTCGGGCAAACATGGGCGTCTGTCTTTGCAAATCATGGTACAGGTACTGTCCTCGCAGCCGTCGTATTTTCACTACTTCATACTAGTACTTGGCAGTGGAACAAACCTTCTTCTTTTTTTCCCAACCGTTTCAGTAAGCGAAAGCTTGCCCGGTTTCGTCGCTGATTTTCTACATGTTAGCGCCGTCGGTTGCTAGAGACAAGCTGTGTATATTTTCCAGAATTTCGGCGAATTAAAAGAACAACGGATACCTCGATTCCAGCTTGATAATCGACTCACAGGTTTCCAACTGACGAAACGATGATGCCTTAGACAGCCCGGCGCACTTGCAGCAAACCACACATAGTGTATACTTCGTACATCCTTCATCCATGCATATGTGTCAATTTGATCATTTCTACCTGTCTCGACGACCGCCGATTTCGGCGTGGCACCTATATCTCACACCATCAGCGGCAGTGCCCGATTTCGTGGCGTCCGGTCGCTGTTCGACCTCAGGTCGTTTTCAAACACGCCTGCTTTTTGGGTTTCTCCGATGCCCCGTTTCTCCTTTAGCTAAGCACCGACCTCGAGCAACACACACATCTCGACACTTCACCCCGCGGTCTCCCTCATGTAACACGATCAATGAGACTCCGTGGGTCATCGGGAGCCGGTGAAAATTTGAAGAGCATCTGTCCAAAGCGTGATGACCTCGTTTACTCGTAACATCTTCATCAAACACAGGCAGCCGGGATCGGGAGAAAATTAGCTCTATTTAAAACTTACCCAGTACCTGGTATCCTGTTTGGCCGTTCTCCGTTGTTCCTGTTTCACTTGTAGCCTTTCCGTTTTCTCGCTTTCTCGTTTATTTTCCCTTGTTGGTGGATTGTGTCTCGTCGGCTCTCCCCCCCCCCCCGCCCCCGCAGGCTTGCGGGGCTGCAAGTCCGCGTATTCTCTTGCGTGATTTTCATTTCCTTTCTTTTCGTACTCTTTTCTACGTTCTTTCCATTTGGTTTGGTTCGGTTCGGTTCGTTTTGTTTAGCGTTCATTTCCTTTTCTTTTTCTTTTCCTTGTTTGGTATTATGCGGTAGCCTCGGTGTCCTGTTGCCAGTCGTACGACGCATGTTTTTCACCTAAGGTGTGCGATTTGCTTGAGTGTCTCCTATGCGTATTAGTCCTGTTTTTTTTTGTATTTTCTATCTTTCCCGAGGTATTCTACTCTAGAGTTATTGGAGCCTGTTCTGTGACCACGGACTTGAATTTTGACAACGAGCTAATGTGATAACAACAACAGCAACAATAGTACAAAAAAGCGGGGATGGGAAAAAAGGAATTTCGCATTACGAGTACGCAACGTGACGCATTCGGTCTGCGGAGCTCAAAATATTTGACGGCGCGCGAGCGGCGCCACTTCGAATGCAAATCGAGAAACATAAAACGTACCAGTAGCACAACATCAGCTGTCGACATGCGACCAACGTCAGTAACTGCAGTTGTTTTGGCCATGGCCCGCAATGAACGAACTCAACTCCATCCAGGGTCTGTCAACAGGAAATTCTTGTCAATTTGTCCCCACAACTATCCTGCGTTTTTGAGGGCTCTCTGCAATCGTGAAGCCTTCACGGAGCTCCACCGCACCAATAAACAACACACGGCCTCATGTCTCGTCTTTAGTATCTTCACGCGTGTCATGTGACGTATCCTCTCGCGAGGTCGCCGTTCTCGAAGCGCATGGCGATTCCGGCTGAACGGGCTTCAACGAAGACGCAGTGTAGAGGTATAAGTTGGTTGCCTTGAACGTCACAACCTTCGCGGGGGTCAGTCCCGGCAACGAGAAAACTGCGCGCAATACGTACAAAAGACATGCACGCGCACGGTGCCGGTTTCGATCGGGCGTTTTTTTTTAATTTGTTGTGTCGAGGGATGGAAATCACCAGTGCTCAAACATTAGAGGACCTACCAAGCGCATCCAACCATCAGCTTTGCTCATTGGTTGCCGGGGTCAATTTTTTGTTTGTGTGTGTTTCTCGGCTACAACACCCAAAAGCGTTGTACACCACCACACGTGCAATGCAGTCCAGCTCTCCCTCTTATGCTATGCTATCGAATAAATAAGTACGCTTGCATTTTTGACTCACCGTACGTTGCGACTCTAGCGCCCGTGCGAAGGAGAGAGACCATAGTTTCCTTCAGTGCCAGCATCCCCGCCGGGACAAGGTAGATAAATACTACGGTGGCCTCATCTGCATCTATATCCAGGACGTTACCGTGGATAATCTTAATCTACGCGCCTCCTCGCCCAGTTTTGTCCAACACGAGACAGGCACGGGAGACAGACAAACGCGCAGCAAAAGCAGGGACGACGAGATGTGGAGTGCCGGGAGTTTTAGAGTGGCGAGTGAACGCCGTCCGCATCCTAAAGGACACTGTTTCGACTGGCACACTCCAACATAATGGGCTGCTTGTGAACGGAATGACGCTGCTAGTCTTTCCAATCGTAAAATCCGACCAACAAATTGGCCGCCGGCAGTGGAATTTTGACTCGCACGCTCTCTTCGATCGTCTGCAGTAATAATAGTGTCGTGGCCGCGCAGGGTAAGTTCGGCGTCCGACAGGCGCCAAAATCGTTACTATTGGCCAGATGGCCACAACAGAAATACGACATGCTGTGCTGAAGAAGCGAGAGCAGCAGCAGGGGGTAGGGTCTTACCTTGGGTTCGAGCCCGGCATCTGCCACTCGCTTAAGCGCCCGATCCGCGAAGCGTTTGTCATATTCCACCCCGACCTGACGCGAATCAAACCCAGGGAAATGAACAAGAACTGCAGTATTACGCTATGAAATATATCCATATGCACCACGTTATCGATTCGAGTGCGGTCGGTGTAAATGGCGTGCGCGTGATACGTGGCGATGTTATTTAAAACATCAGCATTCGTCTTTGACGACTAAACATTACGTAAGGCAGATTGCCACGACAGCTTCACGGTCGCTGCGAAAGTTAGGCCCACACGGTATCCCAGGCGATGCTTCTCGGCTCAGACAAAGGTAACCGTGCATGTCTTGCGATCTTCTACAGGTCAGAAAAATGCCTCGGTCGGCGGAGTGGCCGCGGTAGTCGTCGCTCTTCGTCTACCGTCACCAGAAAAGATGGCATAACAAAACGATTGTGTTCCGGTGGGGAATATATCCCGTACAACTCAACGCACAGGGCACCCGGAAATCTGAGACTTGGCGCCAGCCGATGGGGAGTCTTAGTACTGCCGATGGGGAGTCGCGATACAGGTGTGGATAGTTTGGATCCGTTCGAGAAAACAAACGGCACGAGCCTCCGGCATACAAGAAGCAGGACCCGAAATGACTTGAAACCCGTGGGCGTTTCGAAAACCAGGGCGTCCGTGTTGGTACAATGGTTAGGTAACTCAACGCACAGGGCACCCGAGAAGCTGAGAGTCGCGACCGGCCGATGGTTGGCTTGTTGCCTATTGATACCCGTAGCGATATGGGCGTGCTTCGTTCTGGATCGGTCGACGAAACAGTTTGCGTGAGTGAACCCTGGTGAGGGATTCGTTTCAGATAGACAACACACGTCTCAAAAAACGACGGACAAAACTTAGAATTTCCGCGACAGATACTCCAGTTGACGCTGGGGACTTTTCACAGCGTAGAAACGGCAAAACATTATTTTGTAATGCATTGGACAGGAGTGTTGAGGTAGCAAGGTTGCGGTCCCAGATTACGACGGGGCAGTATGGGGCGGACCCTACTACTGTTGTGCAGGTTGTCTCCGGTCATGTCACTCACTCGTGGCAGTTGGTACTATAGCTCTATGTTTCGCCCGGATGTCTCCTACAAAGAAGGGGCGGGTGGGTCCTGTTTTCAAAGGAACAGCAACGCCTCCATAACAAATAGAGGGATGCGGGGATACCATAGCACTGGCCCACTCTGAAGGGCTGTATATGAAGACGCATAGCAGATCAGGAGGGTACTAAATCCAACCGGAGAATTCGGAGAATGGATCGAAGATACGGCGCTCCACAACCCACTCCGATACCTCTATAACCTGCAAAGCGAAACCCGACTACAATCTGCCAAGGGGAAGCAGACCAGAAAACCAAACGCAGACAGATCAGCATCCGATCGGACGTGGCGCCGTCCTCCAGCATCCCCAACGAGCATCATTTGGCCGTTCTGGGCCCTGGCGCACCCCACTTGGCTGGTGCTGTCGTCTGCCGCAACCTGCACACGTAGCCTGGCTTCCTTCAGGAACTGGTGCTGCACGTAGTCGATACATTTCGTGAGGTGCACAGCGATAAATTGCTGATCGACGGGGCGATAGGTGCGTAGAAGACGTAGCCACCTCCAAGGAGGACGGCGAAGGCTAGCGGGTCAGCTGTCCCCAGCTCAGCGGGGAGGGGGCTGGACGCGAAGGGGTCGCCGAAAGGCGCGGCCAATTTCGAAATCGACTGGCCTCAAGGGCGACGGAAGAGTTTCGCCCCTGAGTCCAGTCGATGCCGATATTTGCTGCGCCTTTTGGTCACCCCTTCGAGCCCGGCTCCTTCAATTCCGAGCCGGGCGCAACGGACCCGCTCGCCTTCGCCATCCTACTTGAAGGTGGCTACGCCGATCAGTATTTTATCGATGTGAACCTCACGGATTTTATCGAGTATGTGCAGCACCAGTTCCTGAAGTAGACTAGGCTACGCGTGCACATCGTGGCAGACGGCAGCACCAGCCGAGGGGGCCGACACAGGGTCCAGAACGGCCAGATGGTGCTTGTTGGGGGTGCTGAACGACGACGCCACGTGTTAAGGTATCAAAGGTGTGGTACCGGGTTACGACAAGGCAGTACGGGACGGATCCTTCTACTGTCATGCAGGTTGTCTCTGGTTATACACTCACCCTTGGCAGTTGGCATTGTAGCTCTTGCCTCGCCCTGGTGTCTTCTGACAAGACGGGGAAAGTGGTTCCTCTTTTCAAAGGAACAACAACGCCTCCACAACATATAAGAGGGATACGGGGATACCATTGTTCTCGGAAAAAAGGTCGAGTTTTTGTATTGCACGGACACCGCTGTTACGTGATCTGTTTTTGAACGGGACAGTAGTTCTCGGAGATCGGGTTTCAATGTTTCCATGCAATCGCGAGAATCCCACAGTCGTGCCAATACGCCCACCGTAAAATTGCAACATAAAAAATTCCCCCAAAGCACCACAAATGAGTCAAGAAAAAACTCCAGCCGTCAACGCAGAGTACACAAGACCTGAAGGCTTTTCAGCGGGTTACCACCGTAATATATACAAATGCTTCTTGTACATATGATATGCACCGGTGTGCCATACTCGTACTCTGCTTGTTGCTGTTATTGTTTAATCATCCACTAGGTACTTGTTACTTTCCAGCTCAACTCGTGGGAGGTTTTACCCTCAGCGGCAATCTGGAAAAGCTGTGGTCACAGGTGTCTTCACTTCTCCCCCCCAGTACTTGCCTTCATTTTTATCGCGTATACGCATTGGGGGCAGTAGTCTTGGAATCAGAAAGCGGGGACGCAAGCATTGCGTTCCCGTGTTTGGAGAAAGCCTTCGGATTGTACAGGGGAAGAGAGACGCTATCACTTTGTCGTGGTCGACTGACAACAGCACGGGAAAGTAGGAAGCGGCTGGGAAAAAACAGAGCCTACCAACCACGTCCGACGCAGCTGTCGCGGCGTCGGGCCGATGGGCGGGCGGGATGGGCTGTTTTTTCCTAGCCGCTTCCTACTTTTCTGTGCTGTTGTCGGTCGATCACGACAAAGTGACAGCGTCTCTCTTCCATTGTACAACACGAAGGCTTCCTCCAAGATTTTTGGTTCCAAGAGTACTGTCGTAGCATTTCGTCGTCGTTTTAATTCGTATATAGTGTGGGATCAATGAGGCCTCTCGGCTGCGGCATGAGATACACCCATACTGGTGTACCTTTACCTTTCTTTCAAGTAGCGTTTTGTCTTTTATTATCTTTCCCGCGGACTTCTCGTCCTTATCATATTAAAAATTCTACCTTGACCTCTGGTGGATCCGACTTCGATTGTCCCGTGCAAACTCTTCTCGTATGAGCGTGTAAAAACTGCTCGGAGAACAGCAGGGCGTCCGTCTCTATGAATGCCGTCTCGCGAGAGTGCTTCTCCCCCGCCGCGGCCGTGGCCGCTGATGCCCATACGTATTTGCATGCGACGGTTGCGGACTACCTACTCTATAAGAACGTTCATGGACGTATCGTCCATGGTATGGCTCGCCGTCCCACACAATGAAGCACAGTTTCGAGCTGTCGCTAGTGGTTGCGTCACAGGTGTTTGCAGATGACGAGGGGCGAGGGGTTCATTTTACATTTCCTCTTCGGCAAGACTTCACGAAGTTCCTCCCAAACGGTTGTGGTAAGGAAGAACCTAGGCTACCGTGAAATTTGCACAGCCGCGGCCGTGGTCGAGTGCCGGCAGGCGGCAGAATCTACGCAATGGTCACTCGCAGAGGGGTCAGGGTTCCTGCTTCCGAGCATTCTAGAAGGCGAGAAGAAGGGGGAGCTCGTGTTGACGCCGGAGCAGATGGCCACCAACCTCCAGACCCGTTGTAAAACATGGAAGATAAACGTTACACGATGCATTCCTTCCGGGTGGGAGGGGAGGGGCGGGAAGCCATAGCATGGACGAGACATCCATGGACGTTTTTATGGAGTAGGTAGTCTGCAACCGTCGCATGTCGATACGTAAGGGTATCAGCGGCCACGGTCTATGCGGCACGCAAATCCTCGTGCCTCCGGTCAGCCCATCGTTCGTCATGGTCGCTGAATTTCCCGGACGCCAGCTCTCCCACCTCGGCGATGCCGACATTATGCCTCCGAGAAGGATGCGGCGAGATTATACACACGTTTCATATGAAAACAAAACATTGTGACAGCCGAAGATACCCGTATTCTATTAATAGTCGGCCGATCCAGCAACGTGGAAGGACTCCGTCCAGGCCACTACTTTTTGTGCACACGGCGGGAAGCTCTTCAGGCCGCGCCTATAACCATTTCTACGCACGGCGGGACCCTCTCCTCCTGGCCGTGGCTAATACCTACAACGCGACGGGAAGATACCCCAGGTCGCCCTCCTTTCTGCATGCAATATTGAAAAACTCGCGAACGATACGGCCTACCGCAACTAAACGTGTACCATGAGGCACGCAAAAAAGCGGTTACCCACACCTCCACACCTACACCCCTGAATTCAGCAGGGGCCCGGGGCCAGCATCGCTGCACACCCGTCTTGATAGGTGGACTCACAGAAGCACACACAGGAAGCAAAAGGCAGAGTGTTATGGTGTGCGTCATCAATGATGACAATCCCAGCTCTCTTGTCGGTTACATGATACGGTTCGAATATAACATGCATGCCTACACATCAGTAGCAACCCGCCAGGATATCCCAGGGTGGACCCTCCGCCAAAGGCGGCGGGGGGGAGAGAAGCGCTCTCGTGAAACGGCTTTCATAGAGGCGGACGCTCTGTTTTATCCGAGCAGTTTGCACGCTCACACGAAGCGTTTGCACGGGACAATCGAAGTCGGACCCACCAATGGTCAAGGTAGACGTTTGGGTATAATAGGGACGAGAAGCCCATGGGAAAGATAAATGCAATACAAAACGCTACGGCATTGAGAGAAGGGTAAAGGCACACGAGTATGGGTGTGATCTCATACCGCAGCAGAGGGGCCTCATTGATCCCAAACTATATGCGAATTAAAGCGACGACGAAATGTTACAATAATAACATTGGAACCTAAAAGCGGGGACACAAACATTACGTCCCCATGTTTGGAGAAAGCGGTCGGGTTGTATAGTGGAAAACGCTATCTTATCATTTTGTCGTGATCGACTGACAACAGCACGGGGAAGTGGGAAGCGGCCAGGAAAAAAAAGACCATCACGCCCGCCCATCGTTGGGCGCGAGACACGCCTACACGCCGACAACGACATCAGTTATATTTTGTATGTGTGCGTGTCATTCTGAACACAACCTGGACGATTCCAACCCACACGTCCTCGGGGATTCGAACACACCCGCGCAGTACATCCGCTGTATGACACAGCAGCAGCAGCAGTAGTAGCGAACCTCACATAGACTCATATATTATATATGAACGCCTGTGTTCACCCTTTTCAACTTGCGACATCCCCGGGATTTCAAGCCAACCAACATCCCAAAGGGGAACCTTGTATATTATACGAAATAAAGCAACGACGAACTGTTACAACAGCATTCCCACCGCTCCTCGATTTTTATCGAGTTTCGCTAACTCACGCTGTAGGACATACTGGTACCTGGTATTTATACAAAAAAGTAAAAATACACCCCAGCTGTGAGATCGATAATTTATCAAGAGTCCAAACTCATATTTGCAAGCTGCGTGTGATATCACACTATTTTACACTAAAACGTCTATACTAATACTTATAACTATTAATACCAATAGTTGAATAGTTGCCTTGTTTTACACTCCTATGATATGATATTCTAAGGGCTGTGAATAGCAGCCGATTCATTCCATCCAATCGCACGGTTCAATCGAGATCGGAGTCGCAAAATGGTTGCGGCTGTTTTGCGAAAAAATCATATCGGCTTTTACGGGTTAATATAGCTCCCCTCACCAGCCGGGGGGGGGGGTGGGGCTCGTTTTGCTCGCCCGGGGCTCACTTCCCTCGTTCAATTTCACTCGAAATTCAAGCAGGTCGATTTCTTTAATAAATTCGATTAATCGTCTTTGCCAAAACCGATTTAAATTCAATCGCAATTTCGCTCCGACTCACACTATGTATAGATGTACACCCTTTGTACCAATTACCCGGGTATTCGCGACTGTTAGCCGTCCCGCCAATACTCGTGACGGGCACGAGCAGCACTTAATACTCGCCGGGTATCTGGGCCCCGGGTACTCGCGAGTACCTTACCTGAGTACCGCTACCCTCGAAACCCCACGGACGGCAACTTTTTCTTCCGTAAATCACGTCCCCTGGGCACTATTGTTCGTTTGGGTTTACCAGCAATGACGGTTCCAAGTTGTAGAGGATTGCATAAACATTCGCAGGCGTTTTACGGGTTATCGGCATGGAGAGGTGGAGCATCAAGGCCTACTCTCCGTCTTTCTGTCCTCTAATTCAACGAATTTACATAATCTCACCCGATCGCGGGGTGGTCAGGCCGTTCAGACCTGGGACCTTCGAACGCACTAGGGGTTCAAGCGGTCTGATACCAGAAGTCCAGAATTATTCGAAACGGTCGTCTGATTAGAAGCACGACGCTGAGATACATAAGCTGCGAAGTGAGTTCCAGCAGATGATGCTAGAGAGCCAGACGTCCATGATGGACGCCATGAGCAACATAGTGATCGAGCTCACGAGGGGCAACGGCCAATCGGAGTCCGGCGGTGCTGAGGGCAGCGCTGCTGTAGGGGAAAGCTCAGGAGGGGCAGGATCTACTGCTGTAGGTGATACCTCTGCTGGAGCAGGGTTCGAACGAGATACAGCAAGGGAGACGATTTTGCGTCGTGGAGACTCGCGAAATTTTGTAGCACGGGGGCGCGGAGACGCTGCTGTTCCAGTCGAGGTTGGTCGAGAGAGGGGTCAGCCAGACCAACCAGCGAGGGCTGGAGAGAGGGGTTTACACCCCGGCGGTGAGTTTGGTGATGATTTTGGTCTGCGCTCCTCCCGCCATATGGGTCTCAAACACCCCACTGGGCCGCAGTTTAGTGGAAAGGAAGAAGATTTTATCCCTTGAACAAACACTACCAAGCGAAAGCAGTAGGCTTCTGGGCAGCGTTCGTGTCGGACCCTCCGCAAAACAGCTCCGTAGGGGAGCTAGGCAAGAGAACGACGAATTAGTCACTAGGGGGTTTAGCTCCGAACATGTACACACAAACGTTAGCATGAAATTTCCTGTCAACTGCTCTCAAGAGCAAGAGCGATAAAAGCACACTGCAGAGGTGTCTTTCGCCACGGGGATCGTGGGATGCCCTCCTTTCGTGGTACGGTCCTCAGACAGCTGGGGTCAAATCTGACCGTTCGCGACGGCTTAACAGTTTAAAGATAGCGCTAAGGAGCAACCCGTTCTAAGAGATGGGTAGACTATGGGATCTTGCCGCGGAGATGTGTACAGCTGATCTGAAACTTGGCGACCACATTCTGTACACCATCTCCATTGATGTTCTACCTGCCGAGTACGAGGTGGAGGCCTGGAACCTGGCATCTTGCGACATCATCGGCCGCGAAGAGATAATCAAGGCCATTCGAGAGCAGCATCACCGATTATCCAGAAACAGGAAGAAGGGGTCAAACGCGGGCCATGCGATGCACAAAGTACGTCGGAGATGGTGCCGGTGGCGGCTGCGGGGGAGGTGGAGGTCGCGGGAGAGGAAGAGGCGGACGATGGGGAAAACACGGACAACGAAACCGTGGAGGCACCCACGAGGGCGCTGGTGGTGCCGCCGCGGCCGTGGCCGCCGGTGGCGATGGCAGCAGCGCCAAAGCCACCGAAGGTAATTTCCACACGAGGGGGTGTTACAAGTGTGGCAAGAAGGGCCGTAGGATCGTCGACTGCACGGAGAAGCTTTGCCGCTGGTGCAACGGATGGGGGCGCACTGCTGATGTCTGGTCACAGCGAAGGAAAATGCTGGGCTGGCGGTGACGAGCAAGGTGGGAGCGAGGGTCGACGGCGGTGACGATGGTACGGCCTAAGCTTCAGCTTTTAGGGCCGAAGACGCAGACGAGTGTGACGATGCTGAGAGCAGAACGGGGTTCGACGAGTTGGCCTGGCAGGTAGGAGACGAGGCCTGGATATGCGATAGTGGAGTGTATGCTCACATGACGCCCTCAACAGACAATATTGATACTGTAACTACAGATGATACGGTCTGAAACTGCGCATCGCCGACGGCCCTACTCGCTCGATCGGGCGATACGGCGATATCAACTTCGTCTTCAGTCTGGAAGCAAACTTGTGGACGTGTTTTTGACTGACATTGCACATGTGACGGGTCTCGGAAACCATCTCTGTTCTCTACCCACTCCAAGCAAGAACGGGTACGTTCTCGATGGGCACCCGGCGGGGGTTATTGTCAGACTGAAGTCAGAGCGCTCGATCGTAATTTCGTCGAGTGGGACCCTGTTCAGTCTTTACGGCTAGGGTCGACAGGAAAATGCCTGTACTGTACTCGCCACGGGGCAACTGCCCAACAAGTCTGCGATAAACATCAACGACCTCCATTGCGCTGCTAGACACTTTCACGAGGTTCTACTCTCCAAGACCGCGGAGCAGCAAGGGATCATCCTAGAGGGGGAATTTCGGGAGTACAAGGGGTGCTCCATGCGAAGGGGGCGGAGGGTCTTCGCAAGGGCGTCAAGCAGTCCATGCACTCACCAGCAGATAATAGTGTTCGGAGGGTTTTGGTGGGTTTGGGTGGACCTGAGGTTGTAGAGTCTATCGGGAGGAAACCGTAGACTTTCATGGTGCGCGGCAATTTCTCAGGGCATACGTGGGTGTATCATATGGGCCAAAAGTAGGATGCCGCTGAATTGTTCGCGCAATTCCTCGAGGTTGCTCGTGCAGACGGCATCCCTTCCACGGTGGTACTCGTTTGATCAGATGGTGGTGGCGAATCCCGCGGGGAATTTCAGGAAACCTGTGTAGATCGAAAGGTATGTTGCAGGAATGGGGTAGCAAAGCGCGCGCTAGGTTTGATCCAGACGGCCGTAATGGCGGGCTGAACCCAGGCTTCTGAACTTTTCCCCTGCACTCGATTACCGGCCACTGTGTCGTTGTGGGCTGAAGCGTCCCACTGGGCGTGCGATACTTTGAACCGTACAGTGACCACAGCCAGCTCAGAGAGCAGCGACCACACCCAACTCAGAGAGCAAGTCGCTGCATGACAAGTTACATGGTAGCACCCCCTCGGTAGTGGCTCTCCCTTTCTTCAAGGCTGGCTACTGTAAGGTAAAGCGGGAGAATAAGTCACACGCGAAAGCGCAGGAATATTTATAGCTTGGACCAGAACCTACCGACCCTGGAGACTCTGTAGAATTGCTACTGACTAGGCACCGTACTGTGCTAATCACGCAAAACATTACCATGGAAACGCATGCCACCCGCACTAATTGTACCTGCACAGACGATTGCCTCCGTATTTACGGAAGAGGGGGGGGCGTCGTAGGCGACGAGAGCACGTTGGGTCGAGGTGGTTGGGGTGGTGGTAGATGAGCTGGACGAGCATCTGGCTCAACTGGGCGCCTTCGACATGACGTGGGGTTTTGGTTTGGACGCATTCTTGAGTGAGCGCACGCAACAGGCACCTGCCGCCGGCGATACCCGCGACGGGACACCCCAAGACGATGGGTT
>JAYJME010001620.1:0-15806 GCA_036873775.1 Costaria costata
AGATAACTGTAGGGTTGAGGCGGTGTAGATCGTATGAAAATAGTAACGAAGGGATGGGGGTGGGGGTGGGGTTGGCATCGTACGTGAGTTGAAAGAGTACGTAAAGTAAATCACATGATGTGACAATTTGGAGCAAGCTAGCATATTATGCAATTTTCCATCTTCCAAATGTTATGAGCAGATACGGTGTTCGACAAGTTGTCCTGCACGAACCGCATGGAGGTTTTCGGCTGAGGATCCTCAGAACTGTTTAGGGGCACCTCTACAGTACTATCACTACTGTTACTATTCTTATCATACTATAACTACTTTTAGTAGCATGCGGCATATGGAGGAGAAGTGCCAGGTGCGGGGAGTGCGGCAAATGTAAAGGGTATGTTAAGTGAAAAGTCGTACGTCCGTCGTGTCCAGCGTAACAATCTATTCCAGGAACACTCAAAAAGAAAAGCACCCGCCATCATGTGTTTCTAGATCATTTGTTCATCATTTTCTAACAGTGCTTGTACGCGTCTTTCGCGTTTACGGATTTAGATAATGCACTGTAAATTAAACGTATAACTGACTACTCCAACTCCAAGCAACGTGTCCCCGGGACGGGAGTGCAGTTGTAAAATAAGTTCACCTGATGACCTCTCACGGGCGGAGTGCGTTCAGTAACTTCTGCTAGTTGATGTCCTTCGGCACCAAAAATACCGCAGACGACCAGCTACGGGCGCATGGACACAACCCTCCCCCGACCTTCTATCACACGAAAATTTAGGAAACAGCGATCCTCGTATTTGATTTTTTACGCTTGTTATGATACGATAGAGGTATCATTCTGTGGCCAAACATTTCCCTGAGAATCAGACATCCTTAGGTTAGAAGCTACCCAAATTTGTTGGAATTCCATACTCATTTGTTCGATTGTGTTAGTGTCAAATAGTTAGCCCGTAGGATTTATCACCTTGTTAAACGTGATATTCTTCGCGAAGTATGTGTTTTTGGTGATATATGGAGCTTCCTAGCCTCCGTACATGCAGCTGATACGAAACACAGTAATGCAGCATGGGAAGGTTTTCATCCTCTTTAATTTGCTTCCTCTTTGTGTCAATGTATATGGGTGATCGGCGATAAATCTCATTCTGTACATCGTCGATTGGCATGCGTATCGGTAATAATTGAGTATAAAGCGACATGCTCGGCGAAGACACGCCGCACGTCAGCATTCGAAGCAATCACGTATAGTTGCTGTGGGCGGTCTGAGAAAAAAAATATTTTTCACCGCAATACGAGCAAATTCTGTGGTAGCGCGACTTACTGCCGATACACCTTCAAGCACGACATTTGTTGCCAACGGTTCCGCAAATGGCAGGTGGGCCAGCTCAGCGGAACGCCTTCTTCGCCGTATTTCAACACATAGGCGGTCTTCCTCGGGCATTTCATCTACCCAGTCTGCCAAGAAAATGAATGGTTGCTTGCATGACTCCTGCACGAAGTCCCCGGTCTTCAATATCGAGGGCAGCAAGTCGGCGATGTACTGCAAGCAACATGCGGAGGACGGAATGGTGTGCGTCGTTGGCAAGCGTTGCTCTCACGAATCTTGCACTAACGCGCCGACCTTTAATTTCGAGGGCATTGAGACGGCGTTATATTGCAAGCAACACGCTGACCACGACATGATAGACGTCCTTAAAAAGCGTTGCCCACATGACTCTTGCACGAGGCGCCCGAACTTCAACGTGGAGGGCAGTAAGCCGGCGGTATTCTGCAAGAAACATGCTGACATCGGCAGGGTGGACGTTCATAGCAAGCGTTGCATACATGACTCCTGCACGAGGCGCCCGAGCTTCAATGTTGAGGGCAGCAAGAATGGGGCGTACTGCCGTCAGCACGCTGGGAACACTATGGTGGACGTCCGTAACAATCGTTGCTCACACATATCTTGCACTAAGGCCCCGAACTTTAATGTCGAGGGGAGCAAGGTGAGGGTATACTGTAAACAACATGCTGAACATGGCATGATAGACGTCAGCAACAAGCGTTGTTCACATACCTCCTGCCTTACTCGACCAGCGTGGGGTGTCCTGACCGATGGTGCGGCCACTGCTTGTCGCCGCCACAAAAACGAACTCTTGGGCAGACCGGTGGTCAACTTCGCGGCGCTTTGCAATATCGCCAGTTGTGGGAAGAAGTCCCTCTGGGGACTGGATGGCAAGCAGCCTACCCACTGCCTTGACCACGGCCCGCTAGAGGACGGGTTAGTTCGTACTATCGGGACGGATCGCACCAAGGGCAGTCATTCCCGTGAGCATCCGTACTGTGCCGTAAAGGGCCCGTCTTTTCGCGTTAAAGTTGAGTGTTTGTTATGAATTGTTTCGAAGAGAAGCACCACATTCCGTGGAAACAGTGGGGGTCATCCCTGCAGGGGTCCGACTACGAGGCGAGAGAAAGGGCTCTATGTAAGACATTGCCGCAACTTGATTTCACGTTAGCCGCATTGAGAGGTTTCGCTCTCGACAGGTTGGCTGTCATATTGTGTGGAGGCTTAAGTATCTGTTTCGGCGTACGTCAATCAATCGGACATTTGACGTATAATGCCTTAGGCTAAGATACGACTCAATGAAATCATGTGCAGCGCCCTGACAAGTAGGTGGTCCTTGTGTGGCCAGCTAGCGAAGTTTTGTGTGGCCACCTAGCGAAGTTATTGCTACACACTCGCACATCAGCATCCCGCGCGGGATATCACGCAAGGTGGGTGACCGTTATTCGACTCGTTGGATGTTTGTTTCTGCTGGTGGTGTGTTAACCCATGCCTAAAACGTTAGTACTCTACCATTGCATGATATTGTCGAATACGTTGTAACCTTTACTCATATAACGGCCAGCGTTTGTTGGGCTTCTCCCAAAATATGTGAGGAAGTTTGTCATCGCGTCTTCCGCGAAGTGGGCCCTTTGAAACGGCATCTGGCTAGTATAGAGGACCGCTTTCAACAAATGTATTGCTACCCTTCCATTCAATTTGAGTATTCCTGCTGCATTTATAGGGGCAGAGGATTCCTTTGTTAAGGTTTACAAATCTTGTTCGTGTGTACGAGTAAATATATGCGCCGAACAGTCTGTAAGGTTGTTTTATTCCGTCATATATCCGGCGCAAACTTCAAACAATATTTTAAGCACTGCAAGATTGTCCACGTTGCGAATGTATATCGCGAGTGCCATAAGCGCCGTCCGCCACGATATAAATTATATTCCGTACCATCATATTTGTAGCAAGCAATACATGTCAAAAACGACGAGACTTATCACGTGCCCCATCCAGCAGACGGGGTTTAATAGGGTCAAGAGTGTATCGGCAGCCGGCCTCGCAATAGCACCGGTCAAGACCTCTCATGTTGCGCTCCTGCCGGAATAGCGCATTTCCAGATGTCTATAAAATACATACAACGCCGCGGTCTGGCTGCTTGACCGACCGCCCCCCCTTCGAACACTCTTACGGGGGACCATAGTAAATAGGACCAAATATTGTTCCCAAAAATAAGGAAGTATATAGGTTTTGGTGTCTACTAGGTTCTATTGGGTTCTACAGTATTATCTGTGGACCAAATATTGCTAGCCATAATAGGGAAATGCACAGGTTTTGGTGTCTACAGTAGGTCCTATTATGTCTACAGTAGGTCCTATTAACTTGGTCCCCTGTAATAACATCATTCTGGAAAGAACAGGAGATGCCTTGATGCTTGGAAAAAACCGGTCTCCTAGTGTTAGACGAGTATCTTTGACGCATTGTACCGTACAAGTAGGGGGTACTCCTGGTATTGCCGAGACCACTTGTGTGAGGAGCTCTATGCCCCAATCCGAAACCTGACGTAAACAAATTGGAGTGGAACCAGACAACCAACCATACGCCCTACTGTAGGTACACAATGTACCCAAACGGTTGGAGTTCATTGGGTGTTCTTTGACTCCGCTAGTACCGAGAGTTCTTTGATCGTCATCAATATATTTCTCGGACCGATCTCCGTCTAGCGCGAATACTATCGTCGTTTCCTGGTTTGCTGGTGGTTCTTTAGGGATGCGGAGAGTCTATTGTCATGTACCAGCTGTACATTTATAACTACGCCAGACATGCACAATGTCGTGGGTGTTGGTGGAGGATCGACGGACACGGTTCGTTGCTCCTCTTGGTGGCCACACATACAAGTGATCAGATGAGACCATGGGGACGATGGGTTTGGGGCAAAGGGAAATTTATAGGTATATACCGATGGGTATGTATTGCACACAACCGGTTGCAATAAATTGCGTGTTATTTAGTTGAGATGTCCCATCAGTCGGAAGTGCAAGTCGTCAACTCTAGCCAGCGCCGTTTGACCGTCATCAATATATTTCTCGAACCGATCTCCCCCCAGCACGAAAACGGTGGTCGTTTCCTGATGTTGTTGCTGGTGCTTCAGGGAACGGAGAGGCGTTTCCTATCATTAAACAGTACCAGTGACATGCATATTCCAGGTAAATATCTAAAACTAGGCCAGTCATACCACAACATCATTGGTGATGGTGCAGTTGAAGGAGAGGTTTAGTTGTTCCTCCGGCTGGCAAAATACAAGTGATCGCATCAGGTCGTGCGTGCGATGGTGTTGGGGCACAGGAGGATGCAAAGTAGGAGGCCAATGGGAGTGTAAATATCTTGACGTTCATGTCGTCGGCCTAATATAGGAGGCCGGTCTTATTTGGACAGCCAAGACCTCTCCTACCCTGGACATACTGTTTGAGCGAGTTTCGGAAAAGAACGACAACACTAAAAACCGTCGATGCTCAGGGGCGGTGCTCAGGGCGATTTCTCTTGGGATCGCGATTTTCTACCTTGGATGAAACTTGCAAACTTGCTCAGGTGATGTTTAAGAAGGGAAAATAGAAATATGACGTTTCTCGTAGGCTCAATTTTTCAATTCACACGAATCTATCCTATAGCTTCGAGCTCGTTTCCGATCGACCACACGCCCGGTGTTGTACTAGCTTTCATGGAGACAATCCCCCGACGCTGCTCAATGCCCGTCTCATTATCTCCGCAGCCACCGTCCTCCGCGCCGTCACCCAGCTCGACATTGCGTGTCATCGTTTGCCTGGCCCCCTGTCTGCATGACGAGCATCCCCCACGCCATGCTCGCCTCGCCTGGCTGAGTTCGTACTGCTGTACCGGTGGTACGTTCTCACAGGCATCAGACGACGACTCTTTGAGCAGGATGGTGGGCCTGGTCGCCCAACGCCTTGGCGAGTGGTCGTCCGCCTCGCACATATTCGCCGCCGCTGCCGCTCTTCTCGCCGTCGTCCAGCGTGAGATTCTCCGTTTTGCAGTCCAGTGCGATTATCCCCCCGCCTCTTCCTGCCTACTACGCGTACGTACCTGGTATACCTGATACATATCGCAGATAAACGAGGTGGAATGCTGTGCTCGTATTTTTTCACCACCAAGCATAAACAAAGAAGGACTGGTTCGAGAAGATGGCGCGTCATGCCGCCCTACGCTGTGGTGCCCAGTGGGCATCCGTCCAGGCTGCTTGTGTGACGGTGCAGACACCATTTTACCGCCTGTGGGTTGTTCCCTGAGCACAACACGAGAGGGTTATTTCTTTCCTGTTTTCTCAGGAGGGGGCGCTGTTTTTGGGCCCGTTACCCTGACCAAGCCCTGTGCTCAGGCAAAAGTTAGCCGTTAACGTACTTTTTGCGGAGAGACTTCGTCAGCCCCAGAGCAACAACGCTCCTGACTACGATATATATATATATATATATTTTTTTTTCTTCCGAAACTCTCTATTAGTGTCCGAAGGGGGGTGGTCGGTTAAGCTGTCAAACCGCAGCGTTCTTTGTACTATATAGGCATCTGGGATTTCGCTATTTCGCAGGAGTCGAACATGAGAGGTATTTGGCCGGCTCGGAGAGGTGAGAGCTATGAACGCATACTGTATTGATCGCCTTACACCTAGTATGTGCAAGGCGTGGAAGACCAACAACGGAAATCACGGCAAAACAAAATTGTTAAAATATGCTAGGAGACCGCGGTTCGACGCCATTACCGCCCCCTACACTAAACCACCGGTTCTGAGATAGGAAGAGGTCTTAACGTGCCAAAAACCAACGACATACTCCGTATATCACTACCTTTGCCGGAAACACAGGCGGCGCTGGACCAGCTGACACTACGTGAGCGTCTGTATGGGGATTGATGCTGACCAATGAGCAGAGCTTCTAACTAAGTCCAGAGGGTTATCGAGAATCTCCTGTTGATAAAAAAGCATGAACGCATGTATATTGGGCTGTAATCGATTCGGAAAGTTTATATGTAGCCCTTTCTTTGGGCTAAGCCCTTCAAACGATTACACTGTACTGCTGCGCTCTGCCGGCATATTAATACGATGTAGACGGTCGAAAATATATCATACAATGCAAGTGGTACGTTTGTGACCGCGGGGCCTGGACCTCGGTTCTGCTATATGTTGCAGTTCGCGAAACATGTGAGCACAGGCAAGAAACTATACGCACGTGTGTTTGTATTTGTGAACGCTACCAAATGGAACGAAGAACCCAAAATTACTTTTCAGGCGACGACTTCGGCGATCAGTATGTTTAAGTAGGTCGGCTGCCGATACTCTCTTGCCACATGCCAACGTTGTATCCTCCATGGAGCACGTGAGGTATGCCGCCGTTTTGGTATATGCTCTGCATTGGAACATGTGTATAGCTTGCTAGAAATGGTATGGTACGGATTGACATTTGAACTGTTGGAGGAGGCTCCTATGGCGCTCTCGAGTTACATGCGTAGCGTGGACAACACTGTTTTGTTCGTACGCCTAATTGTGTACTTCGGTTTGTCGACACATTGTGGCCTGTCGAATACATTGCAATGTCTACACAAGGATTTGTTTACACCCACATCGTGCAAGGAGGGGGGTCCGGACGCTTCCGGACGGACTCGGCAATCCCATGCAATAGTACAACGCTGATGGTTTAGGCATGTTTCAAGGGTAAACATACAACAAGCTAAAACAAACATCTATATAGGCCAATACACAATTATCCACCTTGCGTGATATCCCGCTCGAGATAAATAGTTGCGAGTGCGTTCATCTCGCTAGGTTCCCACACAAAGATCACTTACTTGTCCGGGCGTAACACGTTGCTTCCAATGCGCCCGGTCTTAGCCTTAACCCCTTTAGAGCCGGAAACGGTTTTTGGGGACAAAACTACTTGAAAATAGTGTGGTATACTTTTTGGGGTAGTGGAAGGGTTAAGCGTTATACGCCGCCTGTCCCTTTGAATGGCTTTCCTCTAACAAGGTACGTCAGACTCCACAGCTTATGACCGGCAACCCGTCGTCAGCGAAAAGTCACTACAAGGCTAACGTGAAATCAAGTTACAGTATTGCCTTCAAAATACGCTTTTATCTCGCCACGTAGTGGAACGCCTTCAGGCATTACCCGCACTGTTACCACGACATGTGGTGATTCTATTCAAAATACCTTACAATAAACACTCAACTTTAACCTGAGAAGAGGGGCCCCTCACGGCACGGTATGAACGTCCACGAAAATAACGGCCCGTGGCGCGATCCGTCCCGATCGTACAAACTAACCCATCCTCGAGGGGGCCGTGGTCAAGGCAGTGGGTAGGCTGCTTGCCATCCAGTCCCCAGCGTGATACCTTCCTACAACTCGCGATCTTGCAAATCGCCAAGAAGTTGACCACCGGTCTGCCTAAGAGATCGCTCTTGTGTCGCCGACAAGAAGTGGCCGCACCATCAGTCAGGACACCCCACCTTGGCCGTTTAACGCAGGAGGTATGTGAGCAACTCTTGTTCCTGGCGTCTAGCATACCATTTTCAGCATGTTGTTTGCAGTACACCCCCACCTTGCTCCCCTCGACATTAAATGTCGGGACCTTAGTGCAAGATATATGTGAGCAACGATTGCTGCCTACTACCACCATTCTGTTCCCAGCGTGCTGACGGCAGTACGCCGCAATCTTGCAGCCCTCGACATTGAAGTACGGGCGACTTGTGCAGGAGTCATGTAAGCAACGCCTGTTTAGAACGTTCACCATTCCGACGTCAGCATGTTGCTTGCAGTAAGCCGCTGTCTTGCTGCCCTCCACATTCAAGCTGGGACGCCTCGTGCAGGAGTCATGCGAGCAAAGCTTGCTTAGAACGTCCACCATTGTGACGTCAGCATGTTGCTTGCAGTAAGCTGCCGTCTTGCTGCCCTCCAAATTAAAGTATGGCATCTTTGTGCAGGAGTCATGAGAGCAATGCTTGTTGCGGACGTCTATCATGCCGTCTTCAGCGTGTTGCTTGCAGTAAGCCGCTGTCTTGGTGCCCTCCACATTGAAGCAAGGTATCGTTGGGCAGGAACCATGTGAGCAAAACTTGCCTACAACGTTCACCATTGCGACGTCAGCATGTTGCTTGCAGTACGCCGCTGTCTTGCTGCCCTCCACATTGAAGCTGGGTCGCTTAGCGCAGGAGTCATGTGAGCAAAGCTTGCGTACAACGTTCACCATTGTGACGTCGGCATGTTTCCTGCAGTACGCCGCCGTCTTGCTGCCCTTCACATTGAAAGACGGTATCGTTGGGCAGGAGTCATGTGAGCAGCGCTTGTGTAGAACGTTCACCATTCCGACGTGAGCATGTTGCTTGCAGTACGCCGCTGTCTTGCTGCCTTCCACATTGAAGCTGGAACGCCTCGTGCAGGAGTCAAGCGAGCAAAGCTTGCTTCGAACGGCCACCATTGCGACATCAGCATGTTTCTTGCAGTAAGCCGCTGCCTTGCTGCCCTCCACGTTCAAGCTGGGTCGCTTAGTGCAGGAGTCATGTGAGCAAAGCTTGCCTACAACGTTCACCGTTGCGAGGTCAGTATGTTGCTTGCAGTACGCCGTTGTCTTGCTGCCCTCCACATTGAAGCTGAGTCGCTTAGTGCAGGAGTCATTCGAGCAACGCTTGTGTAAGACGTCTATCATGCCCTCTTCAGCATGTAGCTTGCAGTAAGCCGCCGTCTTGCTACCCTCGACGTTGAAGCCCGCGACCCTCGTGCAAAAGTCATGGGAGCAACGACTCATTCTTTAGGAAGATCGGGAATATGAGATGCCACGGGAAGATTGCCACGGTACTTGAACCGCAGCAAAGAAGGCGTTCGGCTGACCTGGCACACCTGCCATTCGCAGAATCGTTTGCAAACAATGACGGAATTGTGGGTTTTCCAGCAGCAAGTCGCGCTACCATGGCATTTCCTCCTTTAGCGAAAAAGCATATTTTACTTGAGAGCGCAATAAGCAATCATGGGTGATTAGTTCGACTTATGGCGTGCGACTTGTCTACGCCGAGTGTATTTTCCTATACATAATTGTTTTCACAAGAGTTATCCTTCCACGATGTGCAGCACAAGGTTCAACGTCGAGCATACAAAAACATTCCAAGAAAGAGCGAGAAAATGGAACCAAACAACAACAAAACACACATGCTACAGCAGTGTGTTTCGTATCGTTTGATTCTTCTGGGGCTCTCCTCGCTTTCGGAGCTCCATACCTCACCCAAACATCTGACTTTGCGAACAATACCACGCCTAACGAACCGAGAAAATCTCATGGCCTAGGCGTTTGACAAAACCACTATCGTCAAGTAAAATGGTCATAGAATAAAAACATTTTTGGGGAGTTCCTCGGTTTAAGGCCGCTTCTTATTCGGTTCGGTTTTGTAGCTTCAGAGTTTGGGCGGATCGATTGTTCAACGACCAAGTTCGAAAACCGAAACAATCTTCTTACGATAAATCAGATTTATTTGCCCTTGCGAATCGAGCAAACGCCGACCAACTGTTCCAGTCTGGCGTCTCGAACAGACGGGTCAAGTGCGCTGTGATGGGCGTCTGACCCAAGCGTCCGAGCCCACGGTGACCGCCTCTATTGTCGGGGCGAAATGACGTTCCGCATGCGCTCAGTTTGTCTGTCTTGTTGTATTTCGACACAAACAAGCATCGGAGTCCAGCACGGATGCTAACTGATGCTGCTGCAGCTGTCATTACAAGTATATACCCAAGGAGAGGCGCGTGATGTTTTGTGCTCCGCGTAGTCTCTATGCGCGATACCTCTCCAGCCGACGGTAGTCTGGCCGCGCAGGGAGGCGCCGACCGCCGACTGCGCGTCCGGCGTGAAGTAACATCGCTACAGCTGTTTCGCTCTCCATCGCATCGATCGTTCTGTTTCTTGCTGTTTTCGTGGATAACATTGTCAAACTAGAGACCATGCCACTTTTCTATTGGAGAATCCGATGGCCCACGTCGTCGGAGTTTGGGCCAACACGTGACGACGTGGGTCATCGGGTTCTCAAATAAGACTTGTTCCAGTCTGATTGTGCATGATCGGACGGCATAAGCAGATGCATCAATTTTTGGAATAAAAGTATAAGCTTTAAATAGGACCGGAGAGGAAACAGACTAAGACCGAATTTTCACACATATTTTGGCTAAAGAGAACGCTATCTCTATCGCAGCGCACGTAAAACAAAACTAGTAAAATTGTTGTTTTATTTATTTTGCATGGTGCTTGTTGTCAGGCGATGGTTGCGTAATCGCCTCTGTAGCTGGTCGTCTGTTATATTAGCGTCGACAAAAAACATCAATCAGCACAAGTTATTGTTAGCACTTTGCCCGTGCATGGTGGGAAGCTAACCACTTTCTTGACGGGCACTACCATTTCGGGGATATCAATAACTTAGAAATAGAGCAATCAGGTATACGTTGATGTAAAGTATAGCTGTAAATCCTTAAACGCGAGATTCGCGTACAGACAGCAATAGATAAATGCTGTACGGATTCTAGGGAAGAGCACGATGGCAGGTGCTTTTGGTGTTGCGTACTTCTCGGCCAGATGGCTTCGCATTTCTGCGGCTACCCAGTGAAAAAAGCTGAATACGGGTTGTGCAGGACAATTCGTTCATAAAATGTTCGGCTCTGGGCGTTTTGAAATACGGCAAATTGCAAGAGACAACGACCGCAGTCAATCTTGATCACCAGATCGCGATCACCAGGGCCGGCGAACAATAACTCTTTTGGAACTTTTCCAGGTACTCTAAAATCGAGAAAGTTACAGCGTGTTGGCGGCAAAATTTAGCGAAATATCACGAAACCACTTCAGCAATGGTAATATTTTTGATCGTAACATAAATACACCTGTAGCCGTGGTTGGAACGTGAAACATAGGGCTGCGTGGGGAATGGTAAAACTAATAGTTTCCTGCCATTCATATTTAAATCGTGGTGCAGGATATCCGCAAAAAAGGTATGTAGATAACATCCCAGGTGTAAATGTTTGCCGATATCTCGGTAAATTGAGATTTCATTTTAACTCGAAACTTAGGTTCCATTTGCGTCTCTTGAGAACTCTCCAAATCCGTGGCCGTCATTGTGTTGCAAAATGTGCCCCTCCTAGAGGAAAAGGTATAACATACTCCCGGTCTATCAACGATCAAAAGAAGGTGAAAACAAATCAAAACAAATAACAGTTTGAAAACCCGACGAGCGCCTGACGATGATCTATTTAACGTTTTAAGTTTTGAATATCAGATCACGCCCCAATACCCATAGAAAAGTGCACTTTACTGTTCAGGAGAACTTGATTATCATGTCTAACATTGCCATAACACGTACACAAAAACTGTCTTTGACAAAAATTATAGAGGAACCAAAAAGATAACAACAATCCCATGGCCTAGGTGCATAGTGAAATATATATTGCAAGAAACAAACGTCATTCATTGTGTACTACGTTGAGTAGTACAGTACATCAGTTTAGGAGACATTCAGTTACAAATGTTCTGCCGAAATAGTCATAGCACACGCAGTGATTTTACGCAGCACATTGCCAGCACCCCGGATTGTCTTCGTCCCCGACACATACACACTCCCAGCAAAGAGTTTGGCATTTCTAGCGACGTTGAGTCGCCCCCGGCTGTTGTGCATATAGGTCAAGCTCCCCTGACGAAGAAAATATCCCCCCCGCCCACCCCTACGCGAGTCCCCGTTAATGGTGGTCTTTTTGTTGGACTAAACCTGCTTATTTCGGCCACGCGTCATTTACCAGATACCTTTCGTCGTCTTCTTCGGTGGGTACAGTGGGCGTGATGTTCACTGACACGCGGTAAGGATAAATTGCACATACACAATCGGAGGCTTCTCACACAAGGAGCTCTGTACCGTATCTCGCCCAACAAACGTTACAGGCTCCTCGCCTAAGGAGCTCTGTAATTTCGCACCAGAATGGACGTCAAGAAAAATTATAATCCAAGCCAAACACACAGTATCCTGGGCAAGGTGTCTGCCGCAATAATAGGGTTAAATGCACGTCGGATTCCGAACGCTATTTCGGTAAGTCTTCAGGCGAGTAGCCCTGACAGTAGGGAATGCTTGGGCGCAACAAGGGTGGACCGTCTCCGTATAGAACGATTAAGGAGCGTAACCAGCCCGTCGGAAGGTCGACAAGGCAACCTTACAAGAAAGAGGCGGGGTCGCCACGGAGTGGGTAGCAGCAGGAACAGAACAACCGCCCCGCCTCGCACATACGTACCCTCTGTTGAACTGCTGTGGCTTTCAGAAGCAACAGGAATCACATTTGAATTGCACCGCGTGTCTTGCTGGCTGTGTCGACTTCTCTCAATGGTCCAAATTCAGCACAACCAAACTTGAATGCCACCGCCTATGTTCCTTTTAAGTCGAACCTAGGTCCATTGGTCGTCAACATAAAATGTGCGGCCGATTGATCAACTTTGGTGAAGGGAGACCTCGATCTGAAAACGCTCAGCAGGCGTGTTCACACCTCTTTTCTTGAGTAGCGAAGTTGACATGAACACGTATCATAGGGATACGACCTATACCTGCTGCGATCAAAAACGAGAAATTCGGTTGTACCACCCGCCAACGAATGGAATCATCGCGCAGAAGTACAGGTATCGTCATGGTGCGCGTTTGTGGTATATCACCCTAAATTAGGTAAACTCCAGGCACATCTCCTACCGCAGCAACCCGGGCTGAATGTGGTGGTCTGAAATCGCACTTGAATGTTGCCCGTTTGTTTCCATTCAAAAACAGCAATGCGGTCAACAAGCGGAGATGGTGCGGTAAACAGGAACACTCCTGGGAAAGTCGATACTGAGGCCGACAGCACAGCACGCACAGGAACATTTGGACAGCATATTGCAAACAAACGATAACAACCAGCAGGCATGAACTATCTACCACTAATTCCCTTTTCGCCTGCGAGAAACGCACTGCTGCTGATTAGGCTGCTCCTCCTGCCGTTGACGACGCTACTGCTGCTGCTGTTGAGGATGCTACTGCTACAACTAATAGCCAGCAGATTCTTGTGTGGCAGTGTACCTAGTATATATGTATGCCCCAATCCACAGTGGTGGGTCCATGCCGTGCGTATGGCGCTCAGAATGACGAGCCCTGTCGGTGCATGATCTACGTTGCTATCGTGTTTATAGAACATTTCGGCGCAGGGCAAGGCTCGAATTTTGCTTAAACGCCGTCAAACCGCAACAAGTAGCATAAAACCGCATCACGTGGCATCAAGCCACACCAAACTCTATTGACGGCTGTCTGCGAGACGCCAATACCTTGGGTGCGGCGGGAGGCCTTCCCCGTCTTTACAATCCACCAAGACTTGGAGTACTACTTACATGGACAACGTAGACAATTTTTCATTGCCTCTAAGCTAGATATTGGAGGCCTTCTTACTGCCAATACACCGCAGTTCGGTGTGTCCAACAATGATCAAGAACCTACAAACAAGGTAAAAACATTTGCCCACTACAACATCTATTGGGCAGGGATTATGCACTTATATACACGATTGCTAAAACTACGTTTCCGTCAACTATATGCTCGTCATAATCACTGCTGTACGTGAAAATGGTACCGAACATATTAACAATTACAAGCAGCGGCCAAAACAAAAGGAACGTGTGCCTGGTACCTTAGAAGCCAAGAACAGGCTCGTTAGTCTACATGGAAGATATACTCGTACTACGGCTCTTCATACCAACACCGGCAGTAGCGGAGGCAAAAAAAAGGAAAACGCGTGTTTCACACGATTCCTGCTATGTCCGAAACAGACTCAAAGAGTTTGGCCCCGCGCAAGGTGGGTGCATGACGCGTCATCGTGCCTTGTTGGGGCTAGGAGTACAGTCGACGTGGAAATCAAAACACAAAACAAATGGCGAAAATTGGATTTAATAGATCGTGGGCGATCGGGGGACCTTTGTTCTGGCGCTTTTAACAATCGGTCTAAGGGAGGAAAAAAGCAAACTCCATCGAAAACGCCCAGCTGTTTGTATTTTGTCTCATACTAGGAAATAAGAGCCCCCCCCGCCCCCACGGCGGTAGGGCCAGTTTAAAGCAAGTAGTAATAATGGAGATGATAGAGACTCAAACTAAAAATAATACGGTGTATGGATAAATAGAAAAAAAATTGACGACGAAGAGTGCAAACATGGCGAAGAAAATAGAAACGATGGGGATTGACTCCAAATCAATGCGGGTTGTTTGATGGAAAGCATTTTTATAACAGATGTGGCCAGGGGGGACGGCGGGGGAGGCTGGCTGCTTCCTGAGAGCACGTTGTTTGTTGTTGTCGGTTGTCTTGCGGTCATCGCGAAAGGGGCTTGCAAAATCGTTTGGGAGACTGTGCTGATGATCGAGACAATTTGACTCGTGCATGCATTCATACCGATTTTTCCTTGAAAAAAATAAGGGCATAAAATAGGGCACACATACTCGTACTACTCTGCAGCATTGGTTGCTGGATATGTACGTACGTACGTCGTACATCAGGCACATTGAACGAACGTATCATACGTATCAGCTGGTACGTACGACACCCTGAACGTGATGTGTCGTCGAAGAGCTATGATCTATGATATGGTGTTTCGCGGCACCGTCTAGCCTGGTATGATACCTGATACTTCGTATCACATTATTGCGCCGCATTCGACAAAAGTTCAATTGTTCGCTGCCAAATATTTTTTGTTTTCGTGAACAGGAACGTAAAACCGTCATTATATCCTTGCAAACACTTTTGTGAGACTGTGCTGATGAACGACAGGGGGAAGGGCGAGACAGTTGTGTTTCTGTGGTGTGCTCGTACGAGGTGTGGTGTACCGATCCACAACAACAACAGCAGTACGTACCGTACAACCGCTGCGATGCTATCGCGTGGGGAAATGGAGTGCTGTGTTTGAACGTTTCAGCACTGACCCTAGAGTGGGTCGGGAGCCCTAAACGAGTGCGCCTCGTTCAGATATCATTAAGCACAGTCGTTGGGCTTGTACAGCTGCAAGTAGATCGATGTCAAATCTGAAAAATTGTCTTTTTCTTGCCATCGGAGAGTGATCGAGATTTGTTGTAAAACCAAAACCAGCAAACACAACCACCACCACCACCACCAGCGACAAGCTTCTGCTGCCGCTGGTGCTCAGCTGGTGGTGGTGGCGGTGTATGGCTCGAGGATGGTTGTTGGTTCTCTCTGGTACCTGCTATCTGGTACCTGGTATGGGGTGGCATACGTTATGTATGCTTGTGTTTTCCCCAGGACCACCCCTCGCAACTGGTAAGTAGGCCATGCCACTCGACCAAGCTTCGCGAACTCGGGACGGCTTCGAACACGAGCAGAGGAGGTGGGGATGTCATTTAGGGGCCTTCAGAGGCCCCGTCCGTTTCTAAAGTAGTAGTGGTGCTTTCTTCGCGCACGGTGGTGACAGAAGGCGACGTATCTTATGATACGAGT
>JAYJME010001621.1:0-15804 GCA_036873775.1 Costaria costata
TTCCCCAGCAGATACTGTCCCCATTCCAGTCCGATAAAACCGAATCCTTCATCTGTACACATCAAAATATTTGTACGGAGGATGTGGGGACAGATCAGGCAGGCACTCCCCTCCTCGTGATATTATCGTTTGGTTTTGCCTCCTGTTCATTGTCTTGCACGTGTCGGTTCGATAGAGACCGGGCATTTCCCCGCCCAACATAATCCATGTAGTCCTTTCCATGGGCACGTTGAATTTCATACGTAGTGATAGATACCAGGTATACTATAGGGTATGAGCGTGGAGAAGACCCCGCCCAGCAGTAAGTTTGTCTTGCAATTATTTTCGACAGCAACCCGCTGCGGGTCCACGGCGTTTTCAGCACCGAGGTGCTACGGAGGCGTAGGTCGAAACACGAGAGACAATGAGGAGTCAGCCCCTAGCACCCTCTGACATTGTCGACGAATCCGATCATCAGCTCATCATCGAAAATATCTTGGTCGAGATGTCCGCGGCTCGTACCTGCGAGGATGACAACATAGTACTTGCGAACGGTGTTTACGGGATATTGGTGCGATGCTCACCTCGAGTACGCTATTATAGAGCAAAGTGCGACCATCACCTTGTGCGGTTTGCCAAGGTGGTTCCCCCAGACAATTGAATCCCTATCCTGAGTTGACGGCCCATGCCACGATAGAGGTGCACCATTTCTTTTCTGAGGCTCTTCACTTTAGGAGCTCCATGTCACACCCGAAGACTGTTTTTGAGTAAACAGGAAGGGCAGCCCGATGAGCAAACCCATGAACTAGGCATTTTAAAACGTCATATTCCTAAACAAGAACGACATTCGGACGATTTTGGGTTAAGGAGCCCCGTTATTCAGAAACAAAAAAGCCAAAAAATGCAGCCTCTATCGTAGCACGCGTCTGGCCTCAACGATTTCTCACGAAATGCTGTTGCTGGTGGATAACATATAAACACTTCGACTTCGCGGATCATTTCCTTTTGAACGACCAGTCGAACTCAATGGTGTTTATACAGTTCACCCGGGCATCGGAGTACGTCTACTCGTAGCGTAGTATTGTGTGTATGAGTGTAGCTGCATGCTGTAGTTCTTACGGGTTGATCCGTCCAACTCGACGATGTCAGCATCAGAACCGCCGATATCGGCATAGGCGTTCACGGCAGCGGGACACGTCCAGGCAGGGTCTCCACTGGTGCTCCACGTAGTGCACTCGCCCAAGCCGGTGCCCCACAGGGTTCTGAGCGAGGGTACCACGACGTTACGGGACAGGTCAGACCATGCGTACAAACGTTTCCAACGTGTTCGGTGGCGTGGTATGCTTCGAACAACCTGTACCGTCGTGTTCCCTTTACTAATCTGATCTTGGAACACAACATGCACCTTCAGCCTAGCAATGAGAACCCCGTCTGCCCGTCGAAACGAAATACGCACAAAGGTAACATGTCTATCGGGCGGATTACCAAAGTCTGTCGGGCATGATGTTATGGCAAGTAGATGTTTTCAAAGAAGACATACTTGGGGCATCGGTACCGCAACGCTACGTACATGGGGTTGCAATTTGAGCGATATAATGCATATCTCTGCAGGTGCTACGGGGAGAGCACACAAATATGAATCATTGGGACATGGCTGTTTCGTTTGGGTTGTCAACGTAAGCCTCCCCTCGGTGCATGTCAATTGTATTGATTGTGATACACCGCTTCATGCACTAAGCTTCACGGTAGCACTGCACTAGAACCCGTAGTACGAGGGAAACACCAGTGCTCAGTTTACGCAGCCGAGATCGATGGTTATCCCCCAAGTAATAGGAACACAACGTTTATGTTTATACCCGATACTCTCCACCGTGATATTTGTAGCGAGGTCCAAAACTCCGCGACTCCATAGGGGTTTCAAGGGCACGCTCAGACCTGGCAGCTGTGGCAATACTCCTCATTATAAATTCCTATTTCTGCACGATACCTGCCGCTTATTGCATCGGATAAATGTCGTGTGACCTACCCGACGCCGATGACGTGTCCCATTTCATGCAGGATGACTCCTTCAAAGGTTCCTTGGTTCTCCAAGTTAGCTATGTCATCGAGGTTAAGATTCATCGCCCCAACATAGCTGACGGTGAAGCATACCCCCCAAACATTGGACGGACACGCGGAGCCGAGAACTCCCCCGACACCGTCGATTTCCTCCAGCGTAGAGCTGATCAGAAGACGACCGGCCGGGTTTGAGGAGGATCCTTCGCACGGCACATGCGTGATAATCTCGGACCACCTGAACAAACGGTTGATTGTTTGGGTGCCCAAAATAAATCGAAACAGTCGTAAATACCCGGGACAACGGTATGTAATGCGATGAGAGTATGAACCACATAGTCGATACAGTCGTACAGGCGGCGGCGATCTGAGGGAACATCCTCTGCAACATCAACCTCAAATGCGAGGAGCATCCTGGATCCAGTGGCTTGCAACTGTACCTCCGGCGCACCGTTCCGAACCTCGTTGGACGGGGAAAATGTGTACTTCGTGTTACCAACGGTGAGAGTGATCCTGCTGCTCGATTTGTTAGTCCATTTTTCTTGTATATCACTCGGTGCGGCTAATCACGACCGTCGTCTCACGAGTCGATCCTGTAGTTCGTCCTAAACTTCCTGACCATTATCAAGTTTCTGGCTGCCTCTCCCACGAAGCAACCAACTCCCAGCACGAACAAGAACGCTACGAGCGCCGCGGAGCGTGACGTCCTCATGATTCCCGCTGGGCGTTGGCGGAAACGGAGGCCTCCAGAAGCTTAGATCTGGGGAGGATTGTGCTGCTATTGGTAGAGGTAGCTTCATTGTGTCTAGGGCATCTGCAACCTATCTATGTGGAAATGGTTAAGAACAACATATCGCACTTTTAAGGAATACAAAGTATCACATAACTGTTACCACTTGTAGTCCCCAGCCTGCCTACGAGTGCGTAGTATTAGCAACCGACAGCGCACCAATACCCTGCTGCCTTATGATGCGGCCCGTAGAATGACCGAACGAGAAAGCGTTGAAGCGACCATCCCGAATTAAATTTGTTTTCGGTGTGCACACTCATACAAATTGCGGATCGGCTACTGCATCGTGCGACAGTCGAACCGATTATTGTTGTTGTCGGCAACCGCCGAGCCTTGGCCGGCCAAGCACCATGCACAACACGCAGCGAACGACGCGCACTATCGTATTCACTGGGGTACATGTATGGGCCGGGTCATGCATGCATGTGTACATGGAGTACACTAGGTTCATTTTTTATCGGATTCGTCGCCGATGAAGGCTGGCAACATCTCCAGCATCGCGTATTCTTAACGCGTCATTGATGTAACTCACCGCCGAAAACGGTTGCGCGAGGACCGATCGTCGACGCGCAGCAAGGGGCTGGCTGGAACCCTATCGGACAAGAGACAAGGGTGTATTTGTTACATTAGATCCGAGTGTTACGGAGGCAGTGTTCTTGTGTTTACAAATCCGCTAGAAAAAATCATAAACAAACTGGAAACAATTGGTGGCGACATCCAAAAGGTACACATTACATTGTGGCAGGATATATAGGAGAACACCAGCACGAGCGGAATCTGCGGCAAGATTGCACACCGATATCGTGGCCTGATGCATTCGAAAACGCAGCGGGTCCTCTGTAAAAAAGCGGTTTCGCAGCAAAGTGTTTTTTCCGTTGGTTGTGTCTGCGAGGTTTGGTAGACCTGGCGTGACATTTACCGAGAGGGGTATGCATCAACATATAGGCGACGACTGTACCACGTGATGGTGATATTTTTCATAAGGAAATGACATGACATAATGTGTGATATAGAGATGTACTGCCAGTGCGTGGGTAATGCCGTCGTTGTTTCCGCGAACTCTACTTTAGGACGAGGATAGCACAGTCTGTACACGACTACTCGTTAAGCTCGTCAGAACCTTGTATTTTTCGTAACACGAACTCTGCATCTGGTAGTCGGTTACTCAATCCGGCGAGGGTGACTGAGGCAAGCCTGTCTGATACGTAAGTGTGTTGTGTTAACTCCAGGTCATATGTACTGCATACACAAACGTACTAGAAGCAGCAAACGGAATACGACAAGAGGTATCATACGTGTATCAGGTATTCCGTGTGCACACTGAAGCCCTGCGGAATGGCGAACACGCCACAAAAACCCAAAACCACTACTCGTACGGAAAATATATATTGTAGAATTTCCCGATTGGGAAACGCTGCACCAACGTTCTATAATAGGGACATATCTCTGGGGCGCTACTTTCAAGACGTTGCCGTCGTGTACAAGCAACGGTTAACGGGGGTGGAAAAATCAAATACGTGCTGCAATCAGCATCACAAACACGACACAAGGCGGCATGAAGCAATTGGAAATGGAACCCACACGGGACTCACACCCCTACCCAATGGGATTCAACGGGGTACGAAATAATACGGTACGTGTCTATTTACGCAAGATGACGTGGTCTGTTTGACGTCGGCACAACGTTTGTGTGCGGCGAACATGAGGTATACTTGGTTGAGTCTTGGCCGGGTAGCGTGAATGACAAGCCAAAGTTACACCGGGTCGTTCTGTCTTCTCAATATGTAGTCCGGGCATGAACAATGTTTTTCTTCGATGTGACGAATCGACGGGCGACGGAGGAACAAGTTGTATGCACTGTAAGTGCTGGTCCCACATCGTGCGATAAGAATAAAAAACCTACATCTGCTGCAAGCTTGGAGGGGGTGGGAAGGCCTCGACTCCCCATTGGGAGACCCCGGATCGTAAATTTAACGAACCTATCGCCAGTATGAGAACCATGCTGACCATTACTTCCTTCCTACAAGATTGGTTCAGAAATAACGCTCTAGTCACCAAGACAACAAATGGTTTAAATGAACGAATAGGCGAACCTCGCGACGGTACTGCAGTATACCTGGTATGGAATACCTACTGTACTGTAGTACAGCAGTGGATGTGTGTGTTGTCTTTACAAAAATATGCTGTAATCCTTTGTTTCTTCCGGACCACCGGCATCATGTTATTATATGTACTACAGTCGTTGGACAGAAATATCTACAAAACGGTTTCATGTGGCGACAGCACACTCAGCATACAGAACGCCCGGTGTCGTGTCGGTCTTGGTTATTCGTCCCACAGAGTGATCCACATTTGCATACGAGTTTGATACCAGTACGAGTATCATACGTATACTATGGGTATATATTATATAAGAAGGGAAAATATATATGTATATATTGGTAAACGTGAAGAAGGAGGAAAATACACCTCAGCTGTGAAACCGAAACTTCACCCGACAACGTTGCTCGTAATTAATCTTGGCAAGCTGCGTGTGATACTTCGATCGCGCGTAGAAACATACCTACACTCGTACAATAAATAATGTATTGTACCCGTATTGAAAGGAGACAAACTTCGATATTTGCGCAAAACCATACGTGCCAAGTAAAATAGGATCACAATACAACACGAGAACACGCGAAGATAGGGTTGCCGCACGAACAAAGCAACACCCGGTGAGAAGATGAGCAACACCGGTAAAATGACGGATACTATTAAGAAGTGTTATAGTGTTGCCTCAGACAAGGCCTCCGATCATGCCGGTTGGGGTGCCGCCTCTTTTTCCGCCAGAGGAGATGGTTTGGTACAGTACACATGATACAGAAACCTGTGGTACACTACGCAACAGATGATGTTAAGAATCTCTCATTAGTGGGCAGCTGGGATTCTTGTGTAAGACTGGGTGTGTTCAACACTATTTTTAGTACAAAGAGGTCGAATTCTTATTTTTCCCCCGAAATCTCAGCCTCGAATTCTTACTTATCAGATTCATAACATCTGTCGCGTACTGTACAGCAACAGGTTATGACCCTATAACCCTAATATTTACATATTTCCTGGTATAGTATACGATTGGGGGGAGGGGAGTGGTGGTCCTGGAAATCTGGTGTGGAGGTGATGCATCGGTTCTGGAGAATACGTATCGTCCTACCGATGCTGGTCACCACAACCCTCCAAGATTTCTAGCATAACGTAAACCTGGTACATATCATAAGTGTTTCGTTGTTTCATTTATCATGGTCGGAACACAAGGTCAAAGTATAACAAGTTTTGTTCATCTGGCTGCATCTGGAACAAACACTATTGGAATCCCGTTCAGGGAATTGTGATATATCAGACCGACTAAATCAATCGATCGGCAAAAAATATAAACTGGGAACATAGCACATCATGCTAAACTGTATACCCTGAAAGATTATGATACAACCAACAAGCACAAGAGCAAAAGAGCAATAGCTGCTGCCCTTGGTCGAAAACACAGATACGTTAAGTACGTGCGTAGAGCCGAGACTCACAGTACACGATTCGGGGTCAACTTAATAATTTCAGAACGCAACATGAGACAATATAGATCTCCACCAGTTTAGAAAGGAGATGTTAGGGAGACAGAACTGCCACATATCATACCTGGAATAATACATGTACCAGTACAAAACAAACGACTTGTTGCGAGTAATATTTCTGAACAACCAGTCATGATAAAGGCAGACCTCACGCATCTCTGGCCAAGCCGCCAAAACGAATAATATCTGCGGTCTGCCACAGCTACGATACAAAAAGTACGTGACGTGTTGTCGATATTCGACTCTTTGTAATAGAGCGAAAACACATCATAGTTTGATATACGATGTCTTGCAACTTCAAAATTACACCTGGTGTGAGCCGGGTGGGCCAGGTTGAGCTGACGTTTGGATGTGTGTTTCAGCTTTCCAACGACGGTCCTCTGTCCTCGACGTGAGGGTTGTGGTATGTGGGATGGTGCTCTACGTTCTGATTACGGAATGCTGGGAAGTCGGTCTACCCGCCGCTTGGAGGTCGATTTCCGAGGGAGTGTTGCATGTTGCAAAAATCGACTCGTCGTGTGCATGATGACTATGTAGAACGCATGGTGGCACGAGCACGTGTAAGTAGCCGCCACGGAACACGCCAAGCGCGAGACCCGCTTCAGATACGCAACTACGGCACGACGCCGAGGTTCACGCGACCCGCCCTGGTGATAGAGGAAACAACTTCATACACACTTTCGCACGTACACCATCCATCAACCGGTACGTAGATACGATCTGGTTCGGAATGGATTTACAAAAATGTGCCGATTTAACCGAACCGAACCGTACCGCAGCGTACGAGCTTGCCTTTGACAGATATTTCCCACCGCACCACCGGGCCGCACCGCACCGCGCCGCATCGCACCGCACGATATCCAACCGCACTCACCGCATGAAGAACAAAAGCAAAAGCACGCACCACGCCGCACCGTACGATTCTCAAACACTAAAATTCGAACCGCACCGCACCGCACCGCACCGCAGGAGTCTGGAAAATTATTAATCTCAACGCGGTTTGGCACCACACAGAGAAAAGCCTCGGTAATTACGTGTCGATATAATAACGTTCGATGGCAAAGTGTCGAACATGAAACTATTAGTCTGCTTGCACCATGTTTTCAACAGAAGAAAAGCAAACTGGACATAAAAGTCGGCCTCATTGGGACATTGTGTAGATGTATGTACTGGATAACATCTTGAATCCCCCACAAACAGTGGACACATGATACTCAAACATGTATGTTGTGTTACACCAAACGTTATTTATGGTCAAATATATCCAGGCAGTACACAAGTGCGACGTGCCAGGTACTAGTGTGTTTGTGTACGGTGTGTATGCATGGGTGCGAGTGGATGGATGTGAGCGTGTGTTGTCGGACATGCTTCCCTTCTCGGCGTTTCCGTGCACATATATCCGTACTACGAAGTAGTAACTGACACATGCCAGTACCAGGTACCGGGCTGCTAGATCTAGAAATGGCCTGCGAACTATTCATCCTATGCGTTGGTGTGAGTATATAATACGAAGTACATACATACGAACTGCCTGGTTGTCGCTGAAAAAAGAGGTCGTAGGCAGTATGCAGTAGGCGGTAGGGCGGTAGGAAGGCAGAAATGACGAACTCTCCGGTTTAGTGACAAGATATTTCGTATATCCTGGAAAGGGAATAATAGCACGTATGAAGTCGGTGGGGTTTCACCTGGCAACAAAAGTAGCGGTATAAAAGACGCGTGGTGCTACGATAGAGGTTGCCTGTTTTGGCTTTTGTTGCTTCTGAAAAACGGGGCTCCTTAACCCAAAATCGTCCGAACGTCATGCTTGTTTAGAAATATGATTTTCTTACATGCCTAGTCCATAGAGTTACTCATCGGGCTGCCCCTTCCAGTTTACTCAAAATCCGTTTTCGGACGTGTGTTTGAGCTCCTAAGGTGGAGAGCCTCAGAAAACATATTGTGCAACTCTATCGTAGCATGGGTGTAACGCCCAATAAATACTGCCTGGAATATCGCATAATATATCAATTTAGTTTCTCTGTGTTTCCCTGGCACCTTTCGAGCGACCTACACATCTCTTTGAGAGACCATAACTGAGCTGGGTTCTGGCTGGTGTGCTGCTGTAACGTTTATGAGAATCGGGAAAACACACAATCAACATCGTGCAAGACCCTTACTGCAAAACTCTACATGGCATCCCGAGCTAGATATGTGCTAAAACATACTTATTTCCTGGAAGGTCTACACAGTAGAAAAGGGCAACTGGCTTGGTATCGCCGACTAACCCAAAGATATCATGTTTAACTGTGAAACGACGATGGTGCTTGCGAAGGTGGCCAACTAAGTGTTTGCGAGCGTTCAATCCCATAATGGCGACGTGCCGTAGTACGATACCGGTTGACGTATTTGTTCGGGGAGATCCCGGGGAGACCAAGACGGTTGCTTGCTCCAGTCAGTGGTGTCCACCAAGGGGCATGGGGCCGATAATCGTTTGTCTGGATTGGCAATGTTTCAGAATGAAATTCGAGCTATAAGGAGTGGAAGCCTTCGCGTAGATGAGCGGTTTTTCTCTCGACTTTAAGACGGAAACACGATTGCCGCCTTTGTCTTCCTCCAACTAGAGCTCGACTGCATCGGCATCGCGGCCAACCCCCCCGAGATCGTGGCTTAACGACCGCAATAGCACACCCCCACGATTGAAGATATGTCGTTACCGGAACGCGTCGGCGTCTGCGAGGCAGACGAACAAGGGGTAACAGTGGTTGATTCCCGGACCGGCATAGACAAATACATGCTGGGAGCGAGTGAGTGGCGTAGGCGTGGATCGCCGTGTACGTGCGGTCTGGCTAACATGCCTGTCAAGCAAGCGGCGACCCCCGTCGATGTTGACCCCATCGGGCAGAAGTCAATTTTCGTCGAAATTATTCTGGACTCCGTGTGGTCCCTCGAAGCATGCCAGTGAGAAGACAACCAGGAGTACTGGGTGTTCCATACAATCTTCGAGCTACGAGGTACAGTCGTTTTTCCAGGAGAGGTGGCCGGATAATCTGCTAACACTAGCAACCACAGCAGCTAGCCCAAAGATGCATTTCAAAAAGGGTAGGACTGTAAGAGCTACAGTCCCGTTGAAACTGGGCGGGTAGCTGCATATATTGGCAGCATTGTTTGGATTCTACCGGAGGTTCTGGCAGACCTCACTGGACCGTTAGGAGGCCGAGTATGGACGGGCGTGCTTGAAAGGAGCGTTACCAGAACTCAAGTAGGAGCTATTAAATAGCGTGCGGGGGCTTCGGGGCAAACAAGCGGCCACGATAGGCAGTGACACGCATCGCCCCTGAAGTATGGTTGGGATGGCGTGTTAGTGCTGACGGGGACCAGGCACAGAAGGCCCCCATGGTCCAACACGCGGGCAGCACATAACGAGGTCACCAGGATCTCACCACCTAATAGAATATGGTCAGGATGGTCACCCATGGCCGGCACTCCACACACGCAGTTTCTCGGGACCAGCTACGGGAGACGGCACGCCACCCGGAACCGGGCCATCAATTGCAGGGGAGGGGAACCAAGGCCTTGACCAAGGCCCGACACAAGAGCCTACAAGGGGCAGGTGTCCCCGCATGCGTTTGAGCCCGGCTGACGGACTAACTACTTGTCATACCCGCAGCAGGGGTCGCTGGAACCAGAAGGAGCTCCATATTCGTGGCAATGACGTGCCCATTCTCCGATGCAGTCGACGTGGACACGCGACAGACACGCTTCTGTCCCTGAGAAGGAGCGCATGCGATCGAATACCAGCCGCATTTCCACCCGATCCGAGTCATGCCTAAGCGACAGGTGAATCCGACCTAATTTGAGAGCGGGGAGGTATTCACCGGAAGCTGAGTATATACGTCGTCGTCAGGAGAGGAGATCTTTGGGACTCCGCCGAACCAAGCCGCCTGGGACAAGCCCATTCATCTCAACTTTGCCCACATAGATTCACCCGCACCCATACACTTGCGATGGGGCAACGCTGATCATGATGGATCAGCTTTCTCTAACTCCGAAACGCGTTTATAGTGTCGATGCCATGCTTGTCCGGGACATCTGCCCTTCGACGAGTGGAACAACAAACTTGCCACCTGTCGCGGTGGACACCGTTGGACACGTCTGAGTATAGAGTAGCTACTCTATCCACCAGCTTGAAGCGAGCGTCGTCGGGCACGGGGGCAGTCGATAGCGAGAAGCGGGGGGAGGGGTAAAGGAAAGCCTGCTGCAAATTGTCTCGGTGGCCACACGAGTAGCCATTTCTCGCAGGGTATCTTGATAGAAGTCCCCTCTTAGCGATCGCCAGGAAACAACAAGGACCCGGGTCGCAGACCCACACCCATGGCGTGACGATGGAGCCTGGACGTGAGTGAGAATTCAAGCATAGAAGGTAGAGGAGCATGCAACGAGAAGGGATGAGCATGAACGGCGAGCTGATTAGACCGATGCTAAGCCAGGTGTAGGTACAAACGGTTGTTGGACTTCGTGCATAGGTTTCCGTTGTAATTTCGCTTGATTTTTAATTTTATCTTTAGCCATTATTGTGAGGGGATAGCGTTAACGTTCAGGCTGGACGTTGTCAGGTGATATAACATTGTTGCTACGACTTGTCTAGGGGCGTCCACCCACAGACATTGATATACAGCACACGTGTTCTTGAGCACGAACAACATGGTATTCCTATATAAAGTATATTCACCCTTCGTACATATATATGTAGACGAGATACTGCTGCTCTAGATCTTAACCCCTTCGAAGCCGAAAACGGTTTTTAGGGACAAAACTACCTGAACGTAGTGTGAGATACTTTTTGGGGTGGTAGTGAAAGGGTCAAACTGGTGTTTTGATGTTAGGGCTGACAGATTGTATGGCAAGGTTCCCAGTTCGACCACCTGTCTGTATGCAGAAAAGACGGAAACCTATGCCGTTATTACTTCTGCCTTGAGTACGACTATGTTTCGACTTTGTTTTTTGTTTTTGTTTCTCTATTTGTTTCCTCAAGTATCCCTCTCTGTCCTTTAGCCGTTAACTCTCATTGTATAGGACTTGCTTCGTTCGTGCAGCGCAGTTATGTAGGTTCCTGATCAGTATGTACGCCAGTGTCCTTCGCGCACTGTGTTGATCTCCTTGTCTCGTTCCTATTCTATCTAATTTCAGGAGTCCCTTTGATTGTGATTGCTTCGGAGTTCTTATTTTGTGTTGTTGGTTGATCTGTTTTGTTGTGTTTTCGTACGAAAGGTTCGTTGGCATCTTGTTTGGTTGTCCCTCGTTTAGTTGAGGTTATCGTATACCTGGTGTGTCTCTGAATCAACATCGTACAATATGTGACCGCGAAACCTGTACTCGTCTATCTTTAGGATGAAGAATCAAGACGGCCAATGGGTTGTACTGATTGCTGTCGTTGGGTGGATAGAACGGTGTACTGTAGTATTGTGAAGACAACTCACACACACACAACTTCGGAACTTGTATCATCTCCTCAGTCCTTAGCGTGTGGTACATATGATAATGGTGTTCGACGCTCCCAAACGTGCACACAGGGGGATCGGCCCACCCGTAGATTCGGACTGGGGAGTATGTGGGTGACTGTTGGATACCGCTATTTCTGGCTGGTATGATACGCAGGATGAATATTAAGAACACATGCGTATTTATATAACATGAATATACTTCGTACGAGGCAACATATATACGTGTAATTACGAGCCATTTTGCCGAGACATCAAACGCTAAGCGTAGGAGCCGCGTTAAAAACGTACCAGCAGTTTTTAATAGTATGCGGCAACGGCACGACCAGGGGTCGACTTGAAAATACAGGGTGACGGAGGGGACTATATGCCGTATTGACCAGCTGTCAGTGTCTACGACACCGGCTGTACTGCAGCATTAGTATATATTTCATGGCGATGTTTAATCGTGGTACTAATTCTGTTATGGTTAGTAAAACCAGCTTCCACATTTACCGATTGTTGTTGTTCTGTCTTTCCCGACAGATAGTTATACCTGGTATATTATAGAGAAGTACGTTTATACTCCGAAATCAGCGGTCGGCAAGTAGAAATGATGAAATCAATATTTCTAAACGTATCGTTGGGATGAGGTGGTTGGGATCTGCGCTGGCCTGAAACTCAGCACCTATACGTAAGCAATTCAAAAACATGATATCTCGAAGTACACCACCTGGGTATGTATGTACTCCTGCTATTGTATGTGGACATTATGTGCTGCACCGGTACCGTTCGAGAGACCTACACAGCTGCTCTAGATACTAAATCAGACAACCTGGCGTCTCGCTGGTATTCCGCTTGTACCAGTGTTACGGAGTCATGGGAGTCACCGGCCACGCTATTTCCGCGGTGAATGAATGAATGTGTATTCTGCAATATCTCATCGATATTTCAAGTGTGCCCTACACAGCCTTTAATATGTGTGTTCAGAGTTCAGAGCCGATTAGATTTGATGTGTGTGTTCTTGACATAAAACCGTGCTTCTACTCGTCGACATCCAGCCCGCCCATCGTCCGTGCTGATTCTCCACCTTAGGAGAAACACGCTCTGTGTGGTCACAAGCCACGACACAAAGATAATGCATTACAAATAATGCATCGTACAACGCACTGTCAGGCCAGCGTACTAATAATAGGTACGCCAGGCTCAACATAATTCATACGCCAGCACCCAACATGAATCGCAAGAGAAGGCGAAATAACCCAACTAGATCTAGATAGATACACGCTTTGTGGTCACAGACTTCGACACAGAGATGATGCAATGACATGATATCGTACTGGATACGACAACAGGCGTACGCCAGCAAACCGAAAAGCATTGAAAAGGATAATACTCAAGGAAATACTAAAACACAAAAATAAGCAAATACCATGGCTTGTGCGTAGATAACAGTAATAATAAAATGACAGCAGGTAGGTGCTGATATATTCGTCTGGACACCTTTTGGCTCGAATATCGAGGTAAATTCCGAAACGTTTTATAGTATTCCAGTATTTGTACCTACTTTGTTGTCGCTCGGAACAACCGCGATGACACAAACAAGTTTTCTCTTCTGAAATACCAGGTACAGCGGTAGTATAATACCAGGTACCTGGTACCAGTATGTATTAATACGTAGACGTTTACACTTTCTACCGAACGAAGTCCAGGTCTGGTTGGTCCCTTTTTGAGTTTCTCCAGTATTTTGAAAGTCGTAACACATAATACCAGGTACCAGGTATTTTTGACTTACCAGGAACCCTTGATGTTGTCCCTATTATTCTTGTTTTGCACATAGAACTTCAGTATTATATATTTTTAATATGGATAGTAGAAGGAGATATTGCGTTGTGATGGTGTCTTCAGACCATGACTATCGAAATGATGAACGTCGTTGTGGACGAAGCTTGAACGATTGTGGTGTGACGAGCAACCAGCATCTGGAAGTCTTGAGATATAAACGTTGCAGCACAACATCAGACTGCGAGGAGCATCACACCCCCACCACCCCCCACAGACTCACACTCGTTCAACGCAACAACCTCAGTTCACCACCCTGCAACAAGCTACAGCAGCAGCCAAGTCCTACTGCACCAGACACAGGTGCTTCGCCCGGTCAGTCCGCAAGCAATCTTGGCCGGTGCACGGTGCACGCCGATTCATATGTAGTCGGCGATCCAATAGATCAGGGTACAGCGGTATACACTGCTGTTATATATAATTTGTGTCGAGTGTGATGGTATGTACGAAGTAGTAATTCAAGTAGCTATTGTACAATGCAGTATAACATTTCCGTCAGCTGCGAGATTGAGTATTTCGCCGAACCTCATGCTTGCAGTCTGAATGGAATTATTCAATGCCTCGATCGCAAGCGCAACGGGTTTTTTACGCGTGTATGTTCGGTATAGCTCGACGGTATCAAACGCTCTCCTCTCTACTGTTTGTTGTAGTAGCAAAAACAGAGATGATACTCGTACCCACCGGTCGAAGGAAAGCCTTGTTCGGGTCAACAACGAACGCACTACATGGAGACTGAGCCTGTTAGCCGTCCGTCTACAAGTAAGTCAGTGTCTCTCTCTGGGTGCTGCTTAGCTCGTGCGGCAAATCGTCTTCACGCGTTTTGCTTGTAATACTGTATCATCGTTGTTGTGTTGTTATTGGGTCATTGTCCTATTATGTTTTATTCAGTTTGGATACAGTATAGTCTAATAAAATAATATATACCTGTACTTCGTATACGCTTGCATGTCATTTTCAGCTCTTTGTGTTCCCGATGAGCTCGATTTTATTATTGTTTTTGTATTACCATACCCACACGTGCTATTTGTCGTTATGCCAGTGTCTTTCTTTCTGGGTTTTGCTTCGTTCTTGGTGGTAGATTGTATCTGTTCGTTCTTGTGTTACGCTGATTGTGTCCAATATTTATATGTTATAGAAGCTTTTTACCTTCCTTGATATTGACCCAGACAATATACCAGATAAAGTACAAAACAAGTTCGATTTTTCAGGTGGTCCGCAGAATTGTTTCGGATTTTCCAAAAGTCGTGGCGAAGCCGCTTTCGGGTCGGAGCTTTTGCCAGGACTAGGATCGGGGTTAGGGTTAGCGATGGGCTGGGTCGACGCCCTCATATACCTTGTAAAAGGCAAACATGTACAAGCGCAATGATGCCTCAAAAACCGTACAGCAGTATGTCTATTTGGTACTTCGTACTTACTACTTTATCTGGTGCGTGTTTTGGGTCAAGACTCATGATTGTAATTCAATTTTCGTATTCTGTTTCATTACAATATTCCGGGGTCACGCGTGTACCCGTATTATGGTTTAACATGAAGAACACACACCATGTTTGATATTAATAGTACCAGGTCTGTACGATGTCCACGGTGGTCAAGAAGTCAGTCTCGCATATATAGTATACCAAGTACTGCTGTAATCGCGTCAATTTTATGGGTTCGAAGCCATGAAGTGGATAGATATTGTAGACTTCACCATGCCGAAAGTGCGCGATCGTGACTTACCCAAACATCAACGCAAATCGACGGGCAGTCGTAATGCTGAATGAACCCTCTGCGCGATGAAAATCAAGGCACGTACCGTAGTAGTAGTAGTAGTAGTAGTGGGGAGCGAGGGGAAGAACGTGCTTTGTGAATTAATGCTGAACCCTCTGTACGACATAAATAACTGAAGGCACGTACCGACGTGGGGAGGGGGGGGGGAGGCTTTAGTACCCTGCTCTGAGTTACTACTACTACTACTACTGCTACCACTAGTACACAGGGGGCCGGACCCCCCCCTTGCACATAATGTGGGCGTAAAACAATCCTTGTGGAGACATATTGTACCATGTAGTACACGGTACAAGGTGTCGACAAAGAT
>JAYJME010001622.1:0-15803 GCA_036873775.1 Costaria costata
AAATCAAAAAGAAAAAAAGAAAAAACTAAGAAAAAAAAGCAAATGGTAGAAAGAAAATAAACGAAAAGCGAAAAGGAACTCAATCGGTCATCGAGAAAATTGACATAAACAAAAAACATCCGAGGGCTGTGTGTTACCAAGATTTGTCATAATATACCGTCATACTTCGAGTATACCGTATATCGTGAATTTCATGTTGTATTTATGTATTCCTGATATATTCCCCAGTGCCCCTGATACATTCCCCAGTGCCTAAAAACAAACACACGGATAATACATCTCGAACAAAGGCGTGGCCTTTTGGGGCGCGGCTTAGGCCTCAATATACTGTTTTCAGTGTAGGGGGCGGTCAGTCAGGGGGTCAATCAAACCTCCTTCATATATTTTTTGATCTCCAATCTCCACATCTCCACACCACCGGGGGGGGGCTGTTCGTCAAATTCCCTCTCGAGAGTCGAGAGAAAAAAAAAAAAAAACAGGAACCGCTTTCTCGTGTACGTGAAATGCGAAATACCCGGGGGAGCATCCATTCGTGACAGCAGTAAAGCAATCGAACGCCAATCGCCTTCGAATACAATGCACGAAGTTTTTCGATAGAGGCAGAATTTTCAGGCATTATGGGTGTGTTACCGAGTCCGGTTTGCGCACGCTTCGCAAATCCATACTCGTATAATTACGAGGTTCCCCCAAAAAAAATGCGGTTCTTGAAAGTTTGCGGTCCTTCATTTCCGTTCAGGGTGGGAGTGTATGTGGTGGCACTTTTTTCTAGCTTTTTCAGGGGAGTGTCTACTACTGTAGTGTTTGGAGGAGGGTGTCTAGAGCTGTCCGTACTAAACAATTCGATGCAAATCGACGAGCAGTTGGAGTCCCTGAATATAAACGCCTCCATATATGACGGAAACCCTGAAAAGTTCAAGAGGGGATGACAGCAATCCAACCCCTACCTTAACGCCTTACCGCATTTTTCAGTAGCGGTCAAGCAGGGTTCGGAATACCAAGCAAAACCGTGCCATTTTAGCCCCAAAAGCTCACCGATACATCCCCTACTACAACGCCTCGACGCATTTTGCTGTACCGGGGCTCTTGGGTGCCGTTTTCACTCTGGCGTCGGAAGGAGATTAAAAAAAAAAAGAGTCCTGTCCGAACGTAGTAACCTCTTCGTGTAGGGCTGTGAGTAGGCCGGATTTTACAGCTATGAAGGGGCGATGTCACGCGCCAGCAACAACTTGTCTAGCGTTGATGTCGCGAGCTGTAAACGCGCCTGAAGTGAAAGTGAGTGTATCATGTCGCGCAAACGGCTCCGGAGCATGGTTGGCGCTTGCCTAACTAGAACCCAGTTTTTTTCTGTTCTCTCCTTGTCAAAGCCAAATACTGGTCTACGAAAATATTTCATAGCGGGGTTCTTCGTGGGTCAGAGGAAAATGTCACCGGTCAAGTCAAGGCGTGTTCAGTCATGAGTTTTTTTTTTTATCTCACGGGTCGGGTCAGGTCGGGTTGGGTCCGGTCAGGAGGTTTTCGAATTCTCATGGGTCTTGGGGGTAAGGGTCAGGTCGGGTCGAGTCAGAAGGTTGTCTAAATGTCACGGGTTGGGTCGGGTCACCCTGGCCCGACCAGACCCGGCCCGACCCACGAGGTTGCTGACCCGACCCGTGGACAGCCCTGGTTATTGTTAATAGTTGGGTGGTGAAGGAAGGCAACTAGCTGACTTAGTTTTAAACAATAAAAACCAGGAATGTAAAGCACCGGTTCCGGTTCTTGCACGGTTCTCAAATTCACGCGAGGTCCTCAAAGCTTTAGCGATTCTTGAACTCGGAATCGTCGAAAATGCCCCCCATTTCCCCGCAAACGGGGATGGTAGAGACCCACCCCCTCCCGCCAAAACACAGAACCCCTCGCGGTTTTGAGTTTTTTTTTCGGTTATTTCGAGCGGGTTTCTCACTATTGATCACTTTGGGGCGGCGCCGGTACGTTCTCGCTCATTCTCATCTGCGGTATCGCATAATACATCCCTGAAAAAGACCCACACGTCGAGCCACAAAAAAAAGCAGGGCTGTTCACCGGTCGGGTCAAACCTCGCGGATCGGGCTGGGTCGGGTTCTGTCGGGTCAGGGTGACACGACCCGACCCGACCCGACCCGACCCGACCCGACTCGACCCGTGAGAACTAGAAAATCTCCTGACCTAACACGACCCGACCCATGACATTTTCGCCGAGTGGGGTGTAGAGCTCCTCAAGTGAGGACAGCCTCAAAAAACAGTTAGATGCACCCCTATGGTGGCTCGCCTCCGTACGTACCCCACACAACTAACTGTAATCCCTAGCCAACTAGTCTACACTAACAACTAAGTCGGCGATATATCATATAGTGGGCCAAACTCACAGCCCTGCCTTCGGGACTTTTTTGAGACAGAAAAAAAACGGACGGAGACAAAATGACGAGTTCATGATACCGTTAGCGCCGGCCAGACGAAGCAGCCCCGTCTGCCCGCTGGGGTACATACCATAACAGGAGAGTGAGTCCGAAGCGCAACGTTGGGAGATGTACACATGATACGGCACGCATTCATCATGAAGATACAGCACTATGTACGTAGCACCCTTTAAGCAACACTATTCCTAAGTAATTTTATCCTACACCGTGCACAGCCCCTTTTAACTCCCTGAGAGTCGGAAACGGTTTTTGGGGACAAAACTACTTGGAATTAGTGTGCACGGATCGGGTCAAACCGTGCGGGTCCGTTGGGCCGGGTCTAGTCGGGTCAGAGAGACCGACCCGACCCGTGAGACTTGGGAAAACCCCTGACCCGACCCGCGGATCGGGGCATCACCTGTGAACCCCTTTGGAGCCGGATACGGTTTTGGGGGACAAAAATACTCGGAAATAGTGTGGTGTTTTTTTAGGGGTGGTAAAAGAGGTAAGGGACTCTATTAACAGGTCCCCATACTGTAAAATATATACCAGTATATTTTTTAAAACGTCAGGTGTGTAAAATCTTTGAGAATTTCGTCGAAACTCATCTTTGCAAGCTGCGCCGCGCCTTTACCGGTATTTAACCCACAAATCAAACCAGATAAAGTCCCAGATATATTACGCTTTATAGGGGTTTTTAGGCTGATTTTGGTGTTTTTGCGTATTTGTTTTTAGAAATCACGAGAAGGCGTACACCCAACCCAACCCTAACCCTAACCCTGACCCTAACCAGGCTCAACCACCGACCCGAGCGCGGCTTTGCCGAGCGTTTTGGACAATCAAAAAAAAAAATGTGCGGACCACCAACAATCGTAATATATTTGGTACTTTATCTGGTATGATTTGTGGGTTAAGAATACGGTAAAGGCTACCAAGTAGAGGTCCCTCAGTAGTGCCGGTTGAGTAGTGCTGGTGGCCGCAGTAGTGCCGGTTGCCACAGAGTATCATAGTGCCGTTATTTTTGGCTGGCACCCCTGCTGCATGTATCATATCATAGGCATACCATACATACCTCGTGTTGGCCTAATCCTGATCCTTAGTACATGAATTGGTCTTAGCCTTAGCATCGCCCTTAGCGTTACCATGGTCCTTAGCTGCCTTTTATGTTGTACGCCTGGTTTTCAAGCGAGATGTAGACTACGTAGATACCAGTACGCGTGGTATGAGTATATCCTTGTTACCTGGTACCAGTATACCGGTACAATACTCATACCACATATATAGAATCAAGTAACAGGGGTGAGTGTCGCTTTTCTTTGAGCAAGCCGGCTCTAACGCCGGAGGGGCAGGGCAGGGCAGGGCAGGGCAGGGCACCAAACGTCCGCTGCGCTATCTACGTATAATCTCGTAGAAACATTATCTCATAGCAAAATAAAAAAAAGAGTATGTTCGGTAGGGAACGTACCAAAGTGAAAGTATACCGGGGGTATTCGCTCGGTAAATACGTAAATACCCTACAGATCCATAACGGAGTGTTCGATACCGCCTCCATACCATACCGAACACTGCGGTAGGGTTTGGTACAAACCCGGTACCGGTACCCAACACTTCGGTAAGTTCGGTACGACCTCAATACCGGTACCCGACACTTTGGTAAGAGCGTGTAAGGGAATACGGTGGGTATGACCTACCGGACAATCCGTACGGTTCGGTACGAACACGATATATACCAGTACCCGACACTTCGGTAACTTCGGTACGCTCACCAAAAATACCCATGGAACCGGGACACCCTACCGAACATAGTCTTGCAATATGTTATAGGCTCGGATGAATACAAAAAACATTGCGAACAAATACCCTGGGTACCGGTATACCCTACCGAACATACTCGTGGCCTTCGAATATTTATGAGCTCGGCCGAATACAAAAAGCACTACGTGCGTCCAGCAGCAGTACAAGTAGATCTAAATCAAGAACAGCCATATACTCGAGGTGTCTATTATTATTAGTAATAATTCAAGTACACTCGTGTAGTAATTTACAGGCGCTTGCACCTGAAATTACGGTACGTGACTACCGGTACCCCGGTGCGAACCTTGGAGTACACGGAGGTAGTGTGGCAGTACACGAGTACAACAGAGTAAAAGGAACTGCGGCTGCAGACTGCAGACTATCATACGAATTTGATCGTCAACCAACTGCAACTGAGGGGCCCTCATCAGGCCTCAGAATTCCACACGTGAGAGATACGAACAGGGAAGCCCTTGACGTTCGTTCCGTGGTCTGACTGTGAGCACGAGCAGCAGCAGTACGTACCGGTATATCCCCAGTACCAGGTACCAAACTCCACAAAAGTCAGCGCTTCACCTACGTATGTACGGGGTACCATCATGACCCAGGCTCGCTGCTGGCTCTCAAAGTACATGCTTCAGTGTTCGCCGTGTGCTGTTTGCTGTGGCTATACTCGCATACCAAGCACAAGCACACACTATGGTACTGCTGTCTGTTGCTGCCGTACGGGTATTATGTACCAGGCATTACCAGGTATATGAATATGAGCGCGAGGGCCGAGTGTGCTCGACATTGACTTCGAACTGCTGTCGCTGTACTCGCATATAGTTGAAATGTCACGCCCAAGTCCAAGGAACCGAGAACGCACAAAACCAAGCACAAAACGGTTCTATCCCGGCATTTCGGGGCTGCTTTCTTCGTACTTACCCCTGAACTGTTACCTATGAATATACCTTCGACGAGATCGCAAGATTACTGCGGCTGCTGCCTTGTCGTACGAGGAAGCACACTACTACCAGATGTCGATAGATAATCAAACGGAAATCATGAGGGTCAACGAGGTGCTGCTGCTTTATGTACACCCAATCCCAATGCCTACGTAAGTTTCCGGGTGTACTCGTACAGACGTACAGACACAGACAGACACGAGTGCTCTTCAGGTACATAACGTAAGTGCAGGGAACCTAAATGTAGTCTTACCGGGTGTCTGCTCTCTATCTCTCTCCGTACCTCTATATGAGTACCAGGTACATCCTCGCAGTACCTGGTACGTCTGTATGATAGATACTTGGACGAGATATGAGAGCAATATCTGATGCAGCAGGAACACAAGCAGCATGGCCACCCACACGCATCATATCACAGATGTTGTGCTACGTGCGTGTATGCTGCAGCTGTGCTCGTACGATTGTGTACATCGGCGCTATAATACGTAGGCTACGCTACTATCCAACGCAGAAGCCACAAGCCTTTTCCTCAAGCAAGGATGAATCATTAATCATTTCCCCCGACCAAAGGCAACAAGACAGCTAAAACACCGGGTTTGTATCTCACGCCAAGGCACGCAAGCAAAAGGCCTGCCTAATCAGCCGCAACAGCACTACTCCCTACTCGGGTCAAATACATCACAGCATCCAGCGACACACCTATTATAGACTGGCCAGCAGTACAACCATCACATACGGCTCGTTTGTCAGAAATAGTCATGCAGGAGGGAGATATCACGTTAGGGTACCCTCCATGTGCAACTTGCCTGCTGCTGCTGGACCAGATGATAAGGCCCTGCCGCCGCCACCCCCTTCGCGACCCAGAAGCGCGTCAAGCCCCGCCACTGCGGCCGACAGAGCGCCCGCCTCCTCCCTAGACCGGCGGGATTCCTCCGAGGAGGACGTAGTGTTGCTGCTGGAGGAAGCAGTGGTAGAGCCGCATCGAGCGGGCGACCTCGCAGACAAGACAACGGTATCGCTCCCCCCCATCTCCGACTAAAGTAAGTTGCTGTGCCAGCTCCTTGATAAAAAAACGAACCTGCTCGCTAATCCCACCGTGGCTGCGTGGGGGGTCCGAGGCTAACCGCTGGGGCGGAAGCTTGCGGCCTCGCTGTTAAAAGTTGGTCGCTGTCCAGCAGCGTTTTCCCGACGAATCAGAGCTGGAGTGCTTGATGACGTTCCCTCTGCTGAACCCAGGGGGATTACATCAACCAAACAGCAGCAATCACGAAACTTGATAAATTGCGTGTCCCCGGAGTTGTAGAGATATCGCTGTGGATTTGCCAAATTTGATGGTGGTGAGCGTAGGCCCACAGGTGGTTATCTCTCTCCCCCTCCACGCACCCCTTCGAGCTCTAGCATCATGGGTGTCCAGACCAAGGGTGAGTTCGGTGTGCTGCAATGCTGGATTCCTGTGGTAGTGGTGACATGCATGTGGCGCTTGCTGTGAAAGCTTCTGCTGGGTCTAGGGTTGTGGTTGTTTCGGTGTTTGCTGTGAGGTGCCTGGACTTGCAAGGCCATGGGCGTGCTGGGTAATGCGCTGATGGTGGTCGGGCGCTTGGTTTGTGGCTCGGACCTTGGCGAAGGGAAAGGCTGGATGCATCGATGAGAGCGGCTCGATGTTCTTGCGCCGTTCATCGAGCCTCTGGGCTGAGTGTTCCTTTCTTTCTCTGTCACGAAAAACACTGCTATCGATCTACCAGAGGCCAAGGGTTATATACGATGCTGCGTGTGGCGGAGGTACAGCACTAAGCTTGGAACCACGGTAGTGGTCAACAGACGTACATGGATAGCTAGGTGTGGCCAATGCCGAACACGCAGAGCGCTAGCCCTTGCCTACCTGCCCGCTGCCGGCGTTTGTGCCATTGTACCTAGTGGCGTGTTGGAGGCCTAACGTAGACTACGGTTACAACAACAGCACAGCACACAGTTAGTAAGAGTCATTCTGATGTACGAGTACTCTGGGTTCGCAACGCACCACGAGTACCGGCACCTCGTACCGAGTACTTTTCTGAAACACTCGCACAGACCAGCAGCAAAATAGCCGGGGTATATCATCTCAGCCACTGGGGCGTCCACTTCCTGTTTCATCCTGTTGACTGTGAAGCTGGCGAGATGTCGGTGCATGCCTCCTCGTTCTTGGGGCGGTAGCGTCTGGGAGCCAGAGCTCTCTTGTCGTTGAGTATGGAGAGTATCTGGTACTGCAAGTACCGAGAGTATTGCAAGCCAACCTTCTAATAATAGCACTGGCAACATGAGCAGTACAGAACTCCAAAATAAAGCTAGTGCGAGGGTGCGTTGTACACCTTACTACCTGGGTAATGATGTGTGAAAGGAAGGTTATACCGGTACCCTGGGTATTTTGGGTGGGCGTGCCGATCTCACCGAAGTTTCGGGTATCGAGTTCGAGTTCGTACCGAACCACACCTGAATGTTCGGTACGAGTAGGGTATTGAGGCCTTACTATACCACCTGAGTAGGGTAAATACCCCCGGTGTACTCTTAAATATCCTTGCTGTCGGGTACCGATATTGCGGTTGTACCGAAGTGTTCGGTAAGGAATTGAGGCCGTACCGAACACTCCGGTAAGGTTCGGTAGTGTATTCACCGAGCAAATACGCCCGGGGGTATAGTTTGGTACGTGTCCTACCGAGCATATCCTTATATTATATGAGCCCGGCCTTCTTGTGGATCCTCGTGGGTTTCGTTGGTCCTGTACCTGGGTGCCAGGCACAAACTTAAAGAGTTCAACATGATGTTTTCTAGGCGGCAATTCGACGTTCCTCGGTAACATTTTCGTGGTATACTCGTATTTATAGTAGAAAACGAGTGGGTACTGGTAGGATTAATAGCAGTGGTGCCTGTTTCGTAGGCCACCACCTTATCGGCGAGAAGAATGCAGTGCCATCACAAATAATAGGTTCGTCACCCCCCCGTTGATCGTCCCCACAAACCTACGCAGCCTGCCCGACTCTTCTTGCTGTGCACCTCGTGTAAACGACACGACAAAGGACCGTTTAGGCATCAATATGAAGTACAAACGGTTCTTACATTTCCGCCCAGTTACGTACGTACGTAAGCTGAAAAGGTGCATCGGCAACGTAATGGACATCCCCCGCGCGCCACGTCCCACGACAAGAGAAGCCAACGGCTACGAGAACGTAGTACCGGTATACCCGAGTATGGTCGTTTGATTCGAGTGTTTCGGCTGCGCAACACAACTTGGAGCTGTGAATCTCACGTTGAGCTCAGTTGATGAGTCGTGGCGGGATAGTCTCATCAATTGCAATAGGCATTTGCCTACTGTATTGTATACACACCTGACACATCGTCGATCCCCACTTCATCATCTATGTGCGAGATATCTCGGGGCAGATAGATTCCCTGGTTCGATTTATTTAATCTGCACAACAATGTATAGCATCATGTTCGCCGGGGTTAAGCGTATACCATCCGTGCACGCGGCTCTTTCTTGCCGGGTGGGATCTCTAGGATGTAGGATACGGCTTCTTGCCCAACATCTCAAAACGGCCAAAGATAAGATCTAGACGATTTAGATCGGGATCTGTCCGATGTGTATCGTACGCTATTCGATGACATCACACGTACCGCGCCATGATGTGACACGGTACCAGCCTCCTGGTTTAGTGACGGGGTTCTCTCGCGCCATGGATTGAATTATCGCCGCTCTGCGCCGACAACCGAAGAATCACAGCGGCCACTCCTGCTGTGTTTCGCTTCGTGGGTCCCCGCGATGTATTTGTAAGGCCTTGCAGGATATTATCCACCCCCCAATCCCCGGATTTCTGGGCGACACTGCGTAGTCTCGACCAAGTACCTGGTATCAATAAGGTACATATATTTCTGGACAGGGTGGCACATAATTTTTCGGTACAGTTAGTTTCGCCGCTGTTTTGAACACGCCGCGTTTGGACATTTTTCGACCGAAAGGACAGACCTTGTACCGCTCCGGACCGGGCACGAGAAAGATCTCTGTATCCGGGGATTGTGTGCCGCCGACGGAGTGGGAGGGATGCTGGTGCGTTTGTTTTTTGAACCGGTGCCTGCATGGCGGCATCATAGCCTCCCGTGGGTTCTAAGTTGAAAGCCCCTCGTGGGTTTCCAAGTGCCTCCCCCTGGGTTTGAAAGTCGAACGCCCCTCGTGGGTTTTCAAGTCATTGCAGTTCTTTGTCGATTGATTGCCGCCCTGGTGGTATCCTCTGTCACTATCGCCGCAGGGGGGGGTTGGTATTGGTCTGGTGGAGGGCGTATCATATAGGGGGGGCGGATGATAGCCTCCCTATGGGTTTCCAAATCGAACGCCCCTCGTGGGTTTTCAAGTCGTTGTCGTACGTTGTCGGTTGCCTCATTTGCCGTCTGTCAAAATCGCCGCGGACGGAGATTGGTAGTGGCCGGATGGAGGCATACAGGGAAAGTGGATGATGGTCTTTCTTGGCGGCGAGCAAGGTTTTCGATGTTGTTTCGAGAGTTCCGGGTGCGTTTGCAGTACAGCTGTGGTCGTGTTGTAGCAGCAGCAACAACAGAAAGTAGTATTCGCTTGACTTGAAATGTTCCATTTTCGTGCTGTCGTGTTTCCTGATTCAAGAAAAAAAACATTTTTTTTTTCATGGGGGGGTTTGCCGCATGGGGGTCCTCTGTAGTTGTTGAGACTGCTGGCCGTAGTATTTGCATCCTGTACTACTACGGGGGACCATAGTGAATGGGACCAAATATTGTCAGCAAAAATAGGAAAATATACTGGTTTTGGTGTCTACAGTAGGTTCTATTGTGTCGACAGTAGGTCCTATTAACTGTGGACCAAATATTGCTAGCCGAAGTAGGGAAATATATATTTTGGTGTCCACAGTAGGTCCTATTGTGTCCACAGTAGGTCCTATTGTGTCCACAGTAGGTCCTATGAACTATGGTCCCCCGTAATATTTTTACTGTATCCTATTTGTACTCTTAAGTCTAAATAAACCATTCCAGGTATTTTGTAGTCGCAGCAGTGTCAGTAGCTTACCGTATACCGGTAGCAGCCCCTATCGACAGTCGAGAAGCTGCGGGGTATGCATCGACCCCACCATTTAGCTCTTTCTTTATTCATGTTTTTCCCCCAACTTTCCCTTTCAAGTCCTGTCTCGTTTTCCGCGGTACAGCAGCAGGACTGTAGTTCTAAAGCGTACCAGGTACACCTTTGTGTTGGTACCGTTTTTATGTATTTACCCCTTCCCTCTCCCTCCCTCCCTCCCTCCCCCCTTTCTCGACCCCGCGTCTCTTTGGTGCTGTCTCCCCCGCTGTTGTTGTTGATGATGTTTGTTTGCAGCCTCGAAGGCCAAGCTTGCCGCGAAGAATGTCCTGAAGGGCAGCGGCAAGCGGAAGGCCAAGGTCCGCACGAGCGTGCACTTTCACAGGTGAGAAAAGAGACTCAGAGGGGAGTCAGCCTGTTTTGTTTGTTTGTTTGTTTTTACTCATATAACAGTACACGGGACAGCTAACCATGGTTACCACTAATAAAACAAGTATTTAGAAAGGCAGGCTAAGGTACTTACAGGGAAATCTGGTGATCCGGACGCAGTTTTCTTGTGAGTTGGATTTTGAAAACGCCGAGTCTTAGGCCCTTTTGGCACTGCAAAAAGTATCCCATACTACATACATTATGTTCAAGTAGTTTGTTCCCACCTCGGACAGATCATCGATTCCCACTGCCTGATCTAGATCTTTCAGCACTTCCGTTTTGGTCACAAATGACTTAGAATTAGAAATATATGTAGGTTTCTGTGCACTGCAGCACTGAAAGGGTTATAAACCCTTTAGAGCCGGAAACGGTTTTTGGGGACAAAAATGCTTGAAAACAGTGTGGGCAACTTTTTGGGGTAGTAAAAGAGTTCAAGACATTCAGGCTGGACCGCCGACATTCCTATTTCTCAGTATTCTGTACCTACTCGTATGCTGTTGGCGTGTTATACTGGTACACGCGTATTGTAGCCCCAAGGAGAGGGCAGAAGAGGGGGGGGGTGCTGTTCCTTGTTTAGATTCCTGCTAGGATACGTAGCTCGAAAATTGGGCAAGACGGGCGGGTGAGAGCGTGGTACTGACTTGTTGGGAGAGGGGGGAAGAGGCAATAAAGAGAAAGAGAAGGAGGGGGTGGATGGCTGGCTCTACTGCTGAGTTCGTCGCATACCGGTAGCGACCCCTCGGTGAAGGTGTTTGTAGAGACGGAAAGCGAAGGGGCGGGCGGTGGGGGGATGTACTCGGTTCGTTAATGGCCGTAGTCGTATATATGACTATAGACCCTCGTATCCCTTCAATACCGGGACGGAGCACGTCGGGTTTTCACCAGCCAGGTCGACCAGGCAGACATTGCTTGCACCAAGCGCGTGGCGCCGGTTTCAGGGGTGGGCTGGCGACTTGTGCACCTGTTAGTTCGCTCAGACGCTGTGGGTGAATTGTATCCCTGTAGGTCCAGGTGTCCCTCGAGACCAGTGACGGTCTGTAAAACGGTCGGGGTCTCGTGGGACTAAAGTGGGAGCGGGGGGGTTATGATACGTCTTCCGCGCGTCCCTTTTTTTGTGAATACCTGACTCCGTGGAAGGTCAATGCACCGGGTGTTGTCGGTCTGTTATCTGCTGTTCGCTGTGGACTTGAAAGTTACTCCACCCGTCAAAGCACCACGCGCACGTCACAGATATTGTGAGCTGCCGTGGACCTTGCATGCGGTCTGTTTAATTGAACCGCCTCCTGAAGTTGTCGACCCTTCCCATGCTCCGGCTGTACGCCTTGTCTCCAACCTACCAAGTGGTTGACTTGATACCCGCTTTGGCACGACAAGACAGACACTTCCTCGACATCAAGTGTTGTGTGGTTGGTCATCGTCTCTCTGTCGTTACCCCCATTTTGGCTAGACCATGTGCTGACCTTTTCTGACCCCCTTCGACAGTGGGCGTCTCTTTGTGGTTACGTACCTGTTTCTCTCGTTACCCCGATAGTCTACGAGTAGACTACGTATGATACATGCTGGCCTTTTCTTAGTACCTTTCCCATTTTTTGGCGTCCCTTTCTTTCGTCTTGCTTGTCATGTACCTCTCCAGGCCGAAGACGCTCAGCCTTGCGCGGTCGCCCAAGTACCCGACGAAGGCCGTGCCGAGAGTGAGTGCCGTGCCGCCCGCCCCCCCGCCTCGTTTTGTTGTTGTTGTGTTTATGTCTTTTCTGTAGTAGGCTCGTTTGTTTGTTGTGGTGTTTCTGTCGTGTTTGTGGTATAGGCGCGAGGCTCGCTGTCATACCTTGCACCGTATCGGGCCGTGTCGCGCCTGGTCGCTGTTTTAGTTTATTTCTGGACCTGGCCGTGTGTTTTATTGGTTTCGTCATATTTATACCAGGTTTCTATTGAGAGATAAATGTCCCATTTAAGTGTCACTGAAGACACCATGTACGCCAATCGGTCGTTTGTTGGAATCATTACGACGAGAACGAACCGTCAGTATGCAATCAGTACCTGGTACGCTATATCGGAAAAGTTTTTTGTTTTAATTCACGGTTTAAGAAAATTGACGTGATACGACGCTTTCCCACGTATGCTGCTCTATGTGTCTTGTGGTGGCCTTCCTGTGTGTACTCGTTCGTGCTTCAACAAATCCTTCCACGCCTAAAGTGATAGCGCTGTCCGTGCGTGCTGGTGTATGTGCTGTGGTGTCTGCTTGTGTGTTGCTCGAGAACAGGAGCCGTCGATGAACAAGCACCGCATCATCAAGTTCCCGCTCACCACCGAGAGCGCGATGAAGAAGATCGAGGACAACAACACCCTCGTCTTCATCGTCGACGTCAAGTCCAACAAGCGCCAGATAAAGGACGCCGTCAAGGCCCTGTACGACATCGAGTCGCAGAACGTCAACACCCTCATCCGGTGAGGGTAATCTTTTTTGTTTTGCGTCCCGTCTACTATTGTCTTTTGCCTGCTTTTCCAGCCCCCTCCCTTTCGTAGCGCTGAAGGGTTGTCTGAAAGCGGGCACTCTCCCCACTGCGGTACCTGCGTTTATGTTTATCGTGGGATCGATCGATGCCGTTTTTGTTTTGCTGGCTTGTGCGTAATTGATGCCGCTTTTGTTTTGCCGGCTTGTGCGCGAGGTGGCTCTCGGGCAGAGAGGGTTCCGTGCTCGCGTTTGCTTTTGTTCGTTAGTCTGTTTCGGCATCAGGTTACTGTTTATGTCCAGCTGGTGGTGTTTTGTACGGGCATTTTTTTTTTCTTGGTCTAACCTGCGTGTCTTTCGCCTGTTGTGTTTTCACCTCGAACTCCCCGAGTATTGTATGATATCATACGTCGCTACTGCTTTCGTTGCGTCTCACGGGCTTCCGAGTGGTTTCGTTGCCACTGGTCCTATGGTGCACGTAAGCCTCCGGAAAGATTTGAACGGTGTTTTCTACGTTCAGGAAACCCGTCTTGCTGAAGTGTTTTGGCGTTGCGCCGTGCTATTATACGTACGTAGGTACCTGTCGTATTGCTTTGAGTGCGCGCGCGACTCTCGTTTTTACTGGATTATTGAACTTTCCCTTTTGGCGTGTTTGACTGTAATATATTCAAAGTGCAGGCGACTAAAAGGCTGCGAGCCCTTGCGTGCTCCCCTGCAGGTCTTCGTATGGATATTCATTTTTTCGGCTGAATTATGCACCTGTGTTGCTTTGCTCGCCAAACGAAAAAAAAAAAATGAACCATTAGTGCAAATGCTATTGAAACCGGGGTTTGGTCTGAACCATCCCTTGACACGGCCTCGTGAAGCACCCTCATCGTTCAGCCTGCGTTCTCCCTACTGAGGCATCGGGGCACCACATCACGTAGACCCAAACCCAAGATAGTCTTGCTGTAGCCTACGCCGAAGCTAGATTGGCGATGGAGTTCCTAGTTTTCGAAAAATCCGGGCCGCGGCGGCTGAAATTGATTTCACAGCTTCAGTCGTGAGGTAGTTCCGCTGACTGATTGGGCTTATCTTCACGGCCGAGGTCGCGGTGGAACACCTTCATGAAATTTGCCCAGGACTCCGCCTGTCTACCCACATGTAGCCAAGGAACGTTTTGCTGGGTGGTGAAATTAGGGATCGACACCACAGCTCCCGTAATCATTCTGAAGTGATGTGCCCCAAAATCGTAAACAAATATGAACGAAATTGTACCAGATTTAGTGTGCCTGGTCGTACGTACGACATGTAACGTACTGCTGTACTCGAATCACACGAACGGCATGGCGTGCTGCGTGTACGACGCTAACACTAAAAATGGCGCTATTTTAACGACCTGGAACCACATTTTCAAACTTCAACGACGAGGTCGCGGTGCGTAGAGAGCATGAAAACTGCTGTCCCTTTGCCACACTGTAGTGAGAGCACACAAGAGTCCATCGCAGGGTGGTGAAATGTAGGATCGACGCTGTGGCCGGAGTTATGGCAGAATTACGAAATGGTGTACATGAAAAATACAGAGGTAGAGGTGCTTCCAGTTGTGGGTTTGGTCAAAGAACCGGCCAAATATATATATATATATATATTTTTTAAGGGAAAGCAACACAGGTGTACGATGCTACCACAGAGTAGTACTGATTCTTCTGTCTGCCCCCTCGACTACCTGCCTGCGGTGATCACACTGACTGCTGTGCTGCCGCTCGCTGCTTGGCTTGGGTCCACTGCCTCTCGATCTTTTTTTTGGTGTAACATATTTTCCGGACAACACGGATGGATCATCGATACTCGAAAAAAGCAGAGGGACCGTGCGTGTTGGTGGTCGTGGTCGTGTCGGCAAGCGGCGACGGCAGGCACATACTACTGCCCTCCCAGCCTGCTATTGGTAGCACAGCAATACAACACAGCAGCAGCAGCAAATTGCCGGCGGTGGCCGTTGGTGATGGTTGGTGTGTGGTGAAGAGTCGGGATATGCATGGATGCATAACCCCCACCCAGCTCGGTCTAGCTCCGTGGTGGCGGATTGCAGGCCCCGAGCAACACGTATGTGCTGCTGGTGTCCTCTCTGCTGGCTGTAAGTGCTGCTGCAACAGCAGAGGAGTAGGAGGAGTAGTAGTGTTTCTAGTGGCGGTTGGTCATATTATGATAGTGGTGGGTGGGTGTGGTCGGGGCCGGGATACATACATCGCATCCCAGCTCTGCCTACTTGCCTTTCTTCGGCCATGCATCGTAGGCCCCACTACATGCAACTACAGTAGCCACAGAGTACGCCGCGCGTGTGTCACCTCATGCGCATGGTGTTGCCTGCTGCTGCTGGGCGGTGTGGTTGCAGCGATGTATGATACCTTACTTGTTGTAGCACGTTCTCTACTCATGCACTTCGTCTGTTGTGCTCAGCAGCAGTGTAACGGCACGTCTGGCCAATCACGGCCATTTTGCAACTCATAATGCAAGTAATAGCTCGAGTTTGATTGGTCCTTTGACTTGCATAATTTGTACCAGAAAAATCATATTGTTGGCCCTATCCCTCGGCCCAGTGCCCATTGTGAGGTTGTAGACTAAAAATGTCACGCGACAAATGCTACTCGAGTTATTGCCGAGTTATTGCCTTCTAAACTCGTTTTCCCACCACACCATACATGAGGTTGTTGTACTCGTAGAGGGAG
>JAYJME010001623.1:0-15803 GCA_036873775.1 Costaria costata
CAAAAACCGCTCATAAGACGGACTTGCTTATGGATGACAGCGACCAATGAGTTATACTTTGTTTTCTGGTGTGGCCAATCCAGAGACAGCAATGGGTATTACTATGTAACTGCCTCGTGGATGCCACACTACGTGATACGATCATTCCCCTTGTGCGGAGTTAGGGTTCTCCACCCCGCACAATATGATGTAACTCGATAACCATCATGGTATCCGCAAAAAAAAAAAAAAAAAACGGTGCTCTGGTTGTCCAGTTCACGCAGTGACTAGCGTGTTTTACAGCGTCGTTGCCAACCGACGCCAACCCAACCTATATATATATATATATAATATATAGGGGGGGGGTGTATAATATCCAAATTCCCGGCCGCCCTTAATAGGTGTGTTTTAGAATTTAGAACTGATGTGTTTGCAAACAAACGCGATTGAGATAATCGTCCATGAAGAACGATCCCAATCACATGCATATGTACCGCTGTTCAAGGCTCCCCTGCGAGATTTGGTGGGCCTTGGAGTCCCGGAAGGGTGATGCAAGGTGACGCGTGCTACGATACGGGTAGCATTTTTCTGACCAAAATATGTCTGACTGACGGAGCCCCACGCGTGATGAACTGCCCAGCATTGTTTTATTTGCAACATTGTTAATACAGCAGTAGTAACATGCCTTAAGGGATTGTTCCTCGGGTTGACCTTTCATTTTTCTCACAAGCCAGTTTCTGAGTGAGGAATGGAGCTCCTCCAGTCAGGAACCTGAGTAAAACAATCGGTGCTGCCCCTATCATCGTGTGGCATGACGGCATGACCCGGGCGAAAAGGGGGAAACACGGGCGTTTTGCTACGACATGTGTACGAGGTGAGTTTGGGTTCGCTGCTGTTGTTGTGCCGCTGCTGCCGTGCTGTTGTTGTGATGTATCATACTATTCTTTTGTTTTTTGCCATCTGACAAAAAAATGTATAGCGCTTAATACAATCATATTCCATCCCCATATATTGTGCTATTATATTCTTCGCGGCGGGTGGTTTTGGAATTCATACGATGTGTGAGTTGAAATAGTCCAGATTGTGTTCCTGGGGATGGCACACACCCCCACAGACAGAAGTACACCCATAGGCCGCTCTTGGCTGCCACCAAGGGGACCCTAACAGATGGCACCATAACCACGGAGCTATCAGTCAGCGCTCACTGATAGCTCAATGAATATGGTGTCATCTTGTAAAATGGCTGATATCTCAGTGGTTATGGTGTCACCTATTAAAAACACAATTTTCCCCCCAAACTGCCTTCTCTCACATTTTTCCTGTTTGGTGGAAATTACGGAGGAAATAGATACCTGACCTGAAGGTCATGGTACGCACACTTCCAGGGAAGAAGAAGCGCCATAATCTCACCTGACCGCGGCAGCGCTAACTACAGCAGATGGATTGCAATCCTTGAGTGAAATCCGAGGTCCAGGCTTAACCGCTGACGGACCCCGGATTGTGCTTTATTACTGTAGATAACACCATAACGACTATTACTCAGCGCTGACTACAGGGATTGCAACCCTTGAATAAAATCTGAGGTCCAGGCTTAACGGCCTGCGGACCCTGAATTGTGCTTTTATTAGGTGACACCATAACCACTGAGCTACGTATTGAGCTGACTGATAGCTCAGTGGTTGTGGTGTCATCTAATTATAAGGTTATGAGCTGTCGGTTTACGTAGGCACTGAAGGGCCGCGGGTCACCAGGCACGTCTCGACTGGGGCTACGCCCCGAAGAACCTGAGCGGGAGCTTCTGCTGGACAGTGGTGCCAGGATTGATGGTCATCAGCATGTCCTGAGTCTCTGGAGCCTCTGGAGCCAGCTGTTGTTGAAGAGCGACATGCTTCCACGGGTCCCCACTGGAGTGGCTGCGAGCTGCAACAACAAGTAGTACTGCTGCGAGCTAAGCCCTACATATACATTTAATGAAGAACATCACCAGCAACACTGAGGAGACAGCCCTGAAACATGCGTGAACGAATGTAGCCTTCGAGTACGAGTTGTCGAGGCCTGGTTCCGCCGTTTTCGGGTACTTGGCTGGCCGGATGGTCACGTCTAGTCCGACCGTGAATCATCAGAAGATATTACTTCGACTGCGCTATTGCGAGTACGTCGGGGTCCGCCTCGACATCTTTCGTACAAGTACGTCAACGGGCCAGACGCGATTACTTTCGTCGAGTACATCACAGCTTCGACTGTTTATAGTCAAGTACGTCAGAAGGCCTGGTTCGACTGCGTCTTTATGTACATAAGGGAGGCTGCTACAAGTGCTTTATCTGGTGCAACTGCTTTCGTATTCCTTGATGTACGTGGCACCTTCCAGTTCGTCCGGGTAGTCTTTCGTGTGTATGTGACCGGTTCGTTCGACACTATTATCACTACTGCGGCATTGCTATAGCTGCTACTGGTAGACTACCAACAACAGCGCGTAAAATCACGGGGCGACACCACCACTGCTAATAATATTACCGCCACACCGCTGCAGCTGGAGTAAGAACGGCTACGCGTACGAGTACGTGCGAGAGAACTCGTAATGCAGTACGATTCTGAATTATGTAAGTGGGAGACAGAACGACAACCGTATTTACAGCAAGGCGCACACATCTAAAGATTCTGGAGACGAAGGCCAACAAGGGTCCACAGCCACCTGGCCGCTGCAGGAGTTAAAATCGACTAAAAACGTGATTTTAGTCAACAAAACCCGCAATATAATGTTGTGGGTACCGCGGCTTGGCCAAATAATCCAACACGCTACACTACTACGGGGATAACAGCTGAACGTCGGTCTACCGCTCATCAGGATAACAGTTCATGGTGCGTCGATCGGGGCGTGACTTTGACTGCTTTTGCGATCCTACCGGGTCGAGTGAAGTCTGGTAACAACAGTCCATTCGGGGCGATAGAAATTGTAATACACCCACAGAAACAAACCTGCAATATAACTGTTGCGGTAACAGCGGCTTGACCAAGGGGTCCAAGACACTACACGACAATGAATATTACATCTGAAAGTCGGTGTACCGCTCATCAGGATAGCTGTTCATAACGTGTCGAACGGGGCGTGACTTTGATTGCGTTTGCGGTTCTACCGGGTCGAGTGTTGAAACACCGGTTAACAACAGTTCATTCGAGGCCATAGAAATTACACTACACCCCAAAAAATAAACCCGCCATATATATTATACTGTTGCGATAAAATATGACCACGAACGGCGAAATTGCGGCTAGCGCCAACACCAACTGTAGCAAAGGAAAATACTTCGAGTGTTTACGTAACGGGTAACAATAGTCCATTCTAGAGTCTAAGTTAATCACCAGTTAAAGCGAAGAAGAAAACAAACACGCACTGCAACGGTTGCAGTAAAAAGCAAACAAACAAACAAACAAACACACTCGAGGCCATCCTCAACATGTCAGCCCCTGATATACACAACATCCTCATGGGGGAGGAGAAGCCGACCTTCACGAAAGGAGGCAACCTGCTAAAGTGGAACGCAACAACATCAACTTCCGCTCCATGATCTTCCTGGCTACAAGCGGGGGGGCAACCATCATGGTGATGAAGCGCTTGTACGCTGGCAGTAGAGCGAGGGAAGGACTCGGAACCGAACAGAAGGGTTAGAAAGCACTAAAAGAAAAGGAAAGCGCTCGACGAGAAGTGCGCCTGCAGCAACGCTACCCGCCAGGAGCTTTAAAACTGTCTGAACAACACAACACTCCAGCGGGGCCAGGACCCTGACGGGTTCCTGTACCGCATGGAGACCGCCCGGAACCACCTGTACGAGATGGAGGAGCAGACCACAGGCGGCTGCTTCAGCGACATGATCTTCACCGCTCTTCCTCCGGGGTACGAGTACTTGGAGCAGTCTGTCTGGGCATAGCCTGGCTGGTGGAGAGGATGGGCTCCAAGGACGACCCCGACTAAAAGAAGAGCAACAACAGGAGGCAGTCAGCGAGAAATAACAAGGTTGCGGGCGGGACCAAGTGGCGCTCTCTCCACTTCTCTCCACTCATAGCGACGGCGCCAAGTGCAGCAACAGCAACAATGGAAGTGCCAACGTCGCCAGCGTCCAGCACCCGTGTCAACATACCAACGCCGTCAAAGTCCAACAACAGTGTCAGTATGCCAACTTCTCCAGCATGAGGCACCCGTGTTTATTCAGCAGCAACATGCCAGAGGAGGCCGCTGTCTCTCAGATGGAGCGCCAACGAGCGCAAGTCCAGGACAGACCTCAACAGCATGATAGCAAAGGTCTGGAAGCGGTTAACGGTCACCGAGAGGACAACAGCAACAGGACGGGGTATCCAAGCGGGATGGTCATACGCTTGCGACAGGTTGATGCTAAGGAGCGGTCACAATACGACTGGAGAGGTCACTGTCACTGCGACGGAGCGTCTGCGAGCGCAAGTCCAGTACAGCACACCTGAGGAGGCAACTGTCGCAAATATGGAACGCCACCGAGCCTAAGTAAGTCCAACCCAGACCGAAGCAGCACAGGCCATCAGCCGGCAGCATTAACCGGCCCTCGGAGGCAGGCAGCGCAAGAGGGACGCCCGCCATAGGAGTTGGGGGAGTGACAACCGCAGGGCACCAGAGGTGGCTACAGGAGCGTAATTATCACGACCGGTAGGTACGGGCCAAGGTCCACCTCAGGGTTGGGCAAACCCCCGACGACTGAAACGCCGTTCGAACGGGGAGAACGTGGTGATGATTCCGATCACCCTTACGTATTAGAATGCCACCATAACCACTGAGCTATCAGTCAGCGTTGACTGATAGCTCAATGGTTATGGTGTCAACTAATAGAAGCACAACCCGGGGTTCGATTCCCCCCTGCTGCCTTCTCTCAAATACTCCTAATCTGATGGAAACTACGGAAGTAGATACCTGACCTGAACGTCATGGTACACACACTATCAGGGAATAAGAAACACCATATTCCCACCTAATCGGGGCAGCGCTGACTAGAGGGATTGCAACCCTTGACTAAAATCCGAAGTTCAGGCTTAACCGCCGGCAGACCCCGGATTGTGCTTTTATTGGATGACACCATAACCACTGAGCTATCAGGCAGCTCTGATTGATAGCTCAGTTGTTATTGTGGCATCTAATAGAGTCCACGGCCGGAAGTGGGAAGCAACCTTGGCAGTGCCGTTGGGTCACAAGCCCTTTATCCTTAGAACCCGAATGTGGTATGATCAAAGGTCGGTTGCTTGTGGTGGGGGCGTTTGAGCCGGTGTGGCAATCAGTGGACAACTACATGCCATGTGGGTCGTTGACTGGAAGGCAGATGAGTACGGCTGGCCCACAACAATGGAGGTGAGACGTGTAGCGCGGGGGGATGGGGAGAGGGTTAACATTGATTTCGGATAATGTTTTACGCCCGCTGATGTTGTTTCGAGTATTCGGTTGTTGACACTGATATCATGCGAGTTGGATCTTGACTTGTGTTATTTGATATTGGGCAGGCTTTCGTGCAATCTGACCTGGAGGACTACGTTTACATGCGTTTGCCTTCGGGTTGTGGCAGATGGTCGGGGAAGGTAGTAAGACTGAACAAGAGTTTGTACGGCGTGGAGCAGGCATCGGAGAAATGCCATGCGCATCTTACTAGGTGTTCGTTGACTATGTGATTCGTGTAGTCCCATGCTGATGCATGCCTGTTTCGATTGGTGGATAAGGGGAAAGTAGTGATGACTATAGTGGTGCTGTGGATGACATTTTTGCGGTGCGAGAGAAAACTCGATGTGACCAGTTTGGCAGGGACTTGAACAAATGATGCCGGTCAAGAACCTGGGACAGTTGCGTTGGTATTCGGGGTGTTTCTTCCAGAGGGGTTGGGGGAAGGGGGTGTTGAAGATTTCCCAGCAGACATTCGCCGAACAATTGGCGGATGAATACGGGATAGAGTTCGGCAAGAGTGTTCTGCTCTCGGTTGACACGAGGCTTGCAGAGTTCGACAAGATTGAAGCATCAGGGGGCTGGCCGTTTCGCGAGTTAGTCGGTTCACTGATGTGGCCTTCAACCCAGATTCGACCAGACTTGAACGCCGTACGAGCACTGGGTAGGTACTGCGCCGCACCCGAATAGTGCACTGGAGGACAATACTTGGTACTGTAGGGTATGTGGGACAGACGAGTTCATTTGGGGTCCCTTTTCAGAGAGGTACGTACAGTAGGAGCCTTGAGCTTGCAGAGCTGATGCTGACTACGCGAGTAAGACAGCTGACTGGAGGTCAATTTCGGGGGGGGGGGGGGTAGAGAGGTGTGGATGTGCTGGTGTATCTTGGTTTCCTAGGACACAGAAGTGTTTATGTTGATTGTTCTTGCAATAGATCCAGCAGGTACGATGACCGTTGGATATATTAGGGAGTTCATATACTTGATGAGGCTTTATTGAGGTGGAACAACATGGTTGGCGGTCTATTTCTCCGCCTGCTCATCTGCCCTCGAATTGTGTTCTGCCTTGAGGACTTACAATAATAAACACATGCAACTACGTGGTTTATGTACACAACTGGAGAGCAACAGCACCTTAACACCGCCCGCCTGCCTAAGGGGCCGTCAGGCGCCCGTGATTGAATCAACACGCTATAGCGCGCTAACAATCTCGGGCCGCTAGAGGCAGCAGGAGGGACGAAGTGAAATTGCTGCTGGGCAATTAAATGCAGCAGCAAAGAGGTGATGGCGAGAGATTTGGCAGCAGCCACGCTGAGAGCCGCGACGAGCGAGACCCAGCGCGCCGATTTGGAGAGGAGCACGACGGAGCAGAGGGGGACAGCAGCGAGGACGGCAGTGCCGCAGCACGGGCTGATGGCCCAAGCAGGCACGTTTACCACCACGACTGTAAGACATACCCGTTCCGAGCAGACCCCCAAAGTTGATGGTAACAAGGATTTTGATGCAGATTGTTTGGAGAGTCATCTCGAGCTTCGGGAAGCGTTTTTGGATAAGGAGAGGTGGCAGACGGTGCAGCTGATGGGGATCGTGGACAAGCTGTACTGCGAGCGCCTCTTTCTGGTGCAACGCATCGTACACTATGAAGGAGCTTGAGCCGCGTGGACCGGAAGGGCTACCGTGCTCGCGAAGGAGAAGGCCCGTCTCAACGAGGTGCATTATCGTATTTCGACGGTACAGCAGCAGATAAGCTGGAGCCAAAAGGTAATCCACCCGATACGGCCGCAGCAGCAGCGTGCCGCCTCGGCTAGACGTGAGCAGACGCTGGTGGACTCGCTTGCTGCGCGAGGCACAAGCAACGCTGGCGAGCAGCGGCAGCAGCCAGAGCAGCAGCATCCGTAGCAGCCGCAGCAGCTCAGTGGAGAGGAATGGGAGGTAGCAGAAGGCAAATATACTAGAAGGGGAAGTGGAGAGCGAGAAGAGCAAACCGAGCAGCTCGATGAAGAGCGAGCCTCTCGGGGCGGCAACAGTGCGGAGGACGGGAAAGACGACCCGGGAGCCCCGCCATTGCCGCCGTCGATAGAGAGCATGAGCTCCATTGGGCCGGGTTGCTGGGTGAGACTGCACGCGCAAGAGCATATCGTTTTGCCTGCGTGTCACGTTGAGACTCACCCGGCGGAGGCGGGCATAGCCCAGCCATACGAGCAGAAGTTTGGAGGGGAAGGTGATGACAGAGAGGAGAGGGACGGGGAAGACGGAAGAGACGGCACGGAGGGCCAACGCCGCCTCAAGGAGGAGAAGCAGGAGCCGGTTTTTACGCAGTGTTGCGCGGTGCAGCAGCAGCCTGCGCCACCGCCGTTGCTGCCGTAATTGCCGCAACAGCTGGCGCCGCCGTTGCCGCCGCCGCCGCAGCAGCTGCACCTACCAGCCATGGCACCGCCGACGCCGTGGCCGCCGCCATCGTTGCAGGAGACTGACCGTTTCCTGACATATTTGCACACAATCATCACGTTAGTCTGTTCATATTTCTGTGAACACCCTGCCCCCGTTCGACACATTCACAAACCTACGATACAACGCCATAAATTTAAGTAATCCATCCTATTTCAAGACATTAATTAGTTTCCACCTCCGAGGCACACGATATTGAGGTTACATTGTCTTTTCTTTGTGGGCTGGAATTGGTTGGTGGAAGTACACTGTGGTTTTTGTTTTTGTTTGGGCCTGGAAGCTTTTGGTGGAGAGCGATGCGCATATGATATAGATGGTACATTGTGCTTTTGTTTTTTGTTGGGCTTGGGCTGTTTTTGGTGGAGAGCAAAACATGTTGAGGGTATATGGTGGTTTTTGTTTTTTGGCCTTGGATTATTTTATTTATGGAGATTGATAAACATTGGGGGCTATATTATCGCAACCACTGTGCGCATATATATTATTTGTGTTGAGAATATGTCACCCAGCTGATTACCGTTTGATCACCGCGGGCAGATGCCCCTAGTCTAACGCCAATAAAACCGGTTATCATACGCATCGCTTACACCATCATCATGATGATTCAAAGTCAAAATCATCAAGGAGCACCCTGTGAAAAACCCGAAATCCACATTCAACAAGACCCCCCCTTGTTGTGAATACCCTCTAGAATACTCTTTGTGTCGCCCTATGGGAGGTAAGTACCCTGCAACAGGAACTGACAACCTCCCAAACCGTAAGTTGCAACAATGTCATCACCGTTTGATGTACTCCTCATTCACCTAAAACAATTCTCAGTCCCGACTCAACGAAACCACTCAATTTCCAAGACATAAAAATACAAAACACGAACACCCAAAATATCTCGACTCGAATCCAACACAAAATCAAACCAGAATTACAAACCAAAAAATAAACTAAAAAATGCCCCAAACCCAAAGGAAACAATTTTCTGAAACATAGAAACGTTCCGCCAGTTTTCAACACTCAGCTGGGTTGAGAAGCTTCGTCAGGCAGAAAACGTTTTGCCTCAAACGTGCAACCCATATCGTAGAACGCGTCGTTGGCGCCTTAGCGTTTCAGCATTGTCACCTTAGCCTCTTGAATCTTGGCCCTTTCGTTAGCCTCAGCCTTTGTCTTAGCCCTTATAGCCTTAGCCTTATTCTTAGCCGTATTATTGGGCTTTGTTCTTAGCTTTAACCTTAGGTTTGGCGTCAGTCTTATCCAATGGTGGCCCTTAGGTTTTGTCAATCTTAGCCCTACCCCCGGCCGCAGCTTTAGCTTCAACCTTATACTTGCCCTTATGCCCTCCGGGTTTGCATTGATAACTCAGACTTAGTTGTTAAACTTGGCCTTAGTATTGACCCTGTGATCTTGGGCTTAGCCCCAATCTTTGTGGCCTAACCATAAGCCTTAACCACACAGCTTCTTCAGCCGGAATCTTACTTAGAGTTACCTTAGCCTTGACCTTAGTTTAACATGCACAACAAGCAATCGGCAGCCGTTAGCAGCCCCCCTCGAGAAAATTAAATTGATGGCCGGCGCATTGAACCCCCCCCTCCCTGCCCAGAGGGATTACCTTGAATAAATGGGTGTACAAATCAGGCACGGGATGTTTGTTTGGTGCACCGTCGATTCAACGCCATTCATCCACCTCTCCGAACCACACATGGGTGCACCACTACATATATTGTGTTCTTTCAGATACCCTCAGAAATACTTGAGCATAGTTTACACACCGCCTCCTTCTTGATCGCCCAGCCGCTCTTCACGGAGCATGTGACACGATAACCGAGGGCGCTGAGCCTCGCAGAAATCGAAGTGGCGCCGACAAAGGCAGTTATCACAAGACGTATTATTATCTCGCCTACTGCTGTACGTGCTTGCCCATTAGCCCGTTTGACATATATGCCTGCTTCGTACGATGAGCACAAAACAACTATCAGCGAGCCGCCGTCATGCAGCAACAGCAGACAGTGCAGCAAACAGGGGAGCGTTTGGTGTATTTCCCGGTTAGGATAGCTTAAGTTGTTCGGTCCTACTTGGTGACCCGATTGCTGTTGAAGTTGTCGACCCTCTTGGTGTACTGGCCTGAAAGGTACTGTCCGCTTGTCATGGTCTTGTACCTGGCCGGGTTTTCTTCAGAGCAGAACTCCGGCAAGCATTTCACCTACAGGGTACGAGCACGTGTCGTTCAAAGCGTGACGATATCAAGTTTCAGTATAAACAGCGGCAATATGGATACAACCATGTTACTCAGAGAATCAAAATGCAAATGGATAACCACACATTCAGACCCGTGAGAAAATTGCTCCGCACTGTAGAAAGCGCAGACCGTTCTTCGAGCTACCATGTAGTACGAAGCATGTACAAGTAGTCCTGGAAGGTGTCCGTATCCCATCCAGATTTATCTGATCTTACCGCTTGGATATGCGGCGCTAGCTTAAAGCGTCTATGCTTCCCTGGTAAGTTGCGGAGTTGTAGTTGCTGTACTATCGGTACTTATTGAAGTGCGGAGGAATAGGGTTTTTTCTACAACTATCAGAAGATCAGCGTCTACCCAACAGCATCGACATCGACTTTCTTCGTCGATTTTCATCAAGTTCGTTCGACAGGGTTACTACAAGGAGTTCTGATCTCACGCTCTATGCGCGGAGCAGGTAAGGAGACCGCGGTCACGCATTAACGCGGGTAGCTCTTATGCGCGAACTCCTACTTGTATTATACGTTGAACATTGGTTTCGAACCGTAAGCACAAAAACAAGGCTACACGACTATTTTTAGTGGCATCGCATGCACATCTTTGTTTTCGATACTATCATACTTTGAAGCTGTAAGCGCGAAACACGTTACACAACTATATCTGCTCGTTACACGCGAAGCTTGTTTCCACACTACTTCCAAACTGTAAAGCACCAAGAACGTTACAAGACCACTGCTTCTACGCCATCAGAACTAAGTTAGTTTCGAGCCGGTCTCACGCTATTCATACGCGCGAGGTCGTTATTAAAACCGTTTCTTCAAAGTTATCAGATAGTACGAAGTACGTAAAGTATTTGTCCTCGTAAAATATTAAACAATAAAACGAGAAGACGAAACAGCTGTAACGTGCAGCAAAGGTGGTGGACGAATTGGCTACTCAGCGTAGCTTCGGAGGAATTACCTCCTGCTCTTACGGGGCATTACTGCCTATAATGGGCTTTTACGCCTACAAACGGCATTCACCTCCAGCAACTGCTTCTACGAGCTAGTGTCAGACACACAGGAGGACGGAGGAGTATTTTCTTTTCTTTCAGCAACTGCTCTCAAGCATGAAAGACTTGAAGCACGTGCCAGACTCCGAAGAAATTGTACTCTCAATAGCAAGCGTAACTACGGGCCTTCGGTCAATAAGAAGGGGCGTTATACGTATATAGAGCAACTGCGACCGGTTCGCACTGCTAGACAGGTCATCATCACCAATTGCGATTGGTACATACTACCCGCGATCTACGTCTACTACTCGTCGTACGATCACGAGTACATTGTCACCTCAATAGGGTATCGGCGTCATCGCAGCGCCACCAACCTATAACAACCGGGACCACCATCATCAGTTTCCTCAGCCAGCATCATCTACAGCTACCATGGCTACTTCGCGGTCTACTCCTACGTACTGCGACTACAGCTGCTTCGTACCTGCGACGTCTACTCGTACAACAGCAGCATTCATCCGCTACCGCGAAATCAGTTTTTCATCAGCAACTACAACAGCTTCTTCGTGTTCTACTCCTACGAGTACAACGACTTCAGCTATAATTCTACCTGCAACAGCAGCTGCTTTCTCTTGTTCGTCATAACATCATCTGCAGCCACAACACCCATGACTACTACTCGTACAGCAGCGTGGAACAACGGCAACGCAGCGGTGCTCTTATCTGCTCAGGTACCGTAAGCGCCAGCTTCTGAGGTTTACACGCCAAATAATCCCATCATTTCATTTGTGGGCATCGATGTTCACATCAGCGGTGAGCATATGGCCATCTGCTGCTCATGCATCACCCTATTCAGCAAGACCAGCATCAGCACCTTCACCATAGACATGGCAGCCAGCCTCTCCACTACGATATGGACAGGCTAATTACTTCGCGAGCCCTCACGAATACATCAAAACTGCTTTGCTGGACTCTCGAAGAAATGGGTTCATTTGGGAGTTCCATAATATTTTGTTGCTTTTTGTTTTTCATGGATAAAAATAAAATTTAAATTGCGCCGCATATCCAACCGGTAAGATCAGACCAATCAGGATGGGATACGGACACCTCACGACAACACAGCGGCATCTCGACTGCTCGAGCCGAGCCGTTGGACACCTTCACGGCCATCATTATCAGGTCTACACGATCATCATCTTCATCACCTTCATCATCATCAGCAGCATCAGCAGCAGCACTTCACAACTAGTACTGCATCGTTCTTCATCATATTCTTCGACTACAAGTTCTTTACGAGCAGCAACCGCAACGTCAACGCCGCAACTTACCAGGGAAGCATAGGCGCTTTTCGCTTTCCTTATTGATTTTCTCGGGGGGTAGTGTTTCTTACAACGTACCGGTATTTCCGTGTTCTTCGTTGATACGTTGATACTGGTGTACCTCATTCGTACAGTATGAGTATTAAAAGTAAGAGTACTAGGGTATCATTCAAGCTCATATTATACCACTGACTGGCTCGTACACGTTTTGTTGTATACTGACTTACGTCTACCAGTACATGTTATTTTTTTTTTTAGTATTTTTGGCTTTGCTCTTTACCTTTCTTCGAATGAGTACGTGTCGTACATACAGGTACAAAGTCACTAAACTGGATGTGATAACATGCAGATTTCACTTTAACGCTGGACATAAAAAACGTCCACAGTTTATTTTCGATTTCTTTCGATTTCTCGTCTGTTCTAGGATCACATTGAGGGAGCGCAGTAAATGTACAGCATGTACTTTCTTCCGCTTTCTTCTTGTTCTACGATATAACTCGGTGGTCAACAAAACAGCGTCACGAGTATAATACTTTGTGAGACGATTATTCTCATAGTCTATTGCTGTACTATCCGTATTGATATAATTTCGCTGATCAACAAAACAGCATCATGAGAAATATTTTTGTGACATGACTATCCTCATAGTCTATATCTATACTATCGGTATTCATTGAATTTCGCAAACTTCTTTCGCGTACGTACGTACATACACAAAACTGCAGTACTGGACCAGCTTCCACAGTTTCGTATATTGTTAGGTTTCATGTAGCTCTAGGCACCTATTCAGGGCGCGCGTTGAACACCAGCAGACTGGTTTGCGCTTTATCTCTAGATTATTTATCGCTGGTAATTACACCAAGCGTATTTTTGATACATGGTTTCACCCATATTACAGCTGTTAATGTATCAGGTCTGGATATGTTGTTCCATTCGTCTTTTGATTGTTTGCGTAGCATGGCTACACCCACATTGCCGCCGTTGATACACGGGTCTGAATGTGTGGTGATCCATTTGTACTTTGATTCTCTGCGTAACATGGTTATATCCATATTGGCGCTGTTCATACACAGGACGCAATATGGCGTATCATTTGTATTTATTATTTTGGGTATCAGGTTCCTCTGGCCACCGACTTCTCATCAAGGGGGCGTGTTGGAACATGGACTCTAAAGTCCACTATCACTAGTACTTAGTTGATTCGTAATCACTACCCTGAGTACCCTACAATAAGAATGTTAGTTTGGATACCTTTTGGATATCGGATGAATGCGAGACTGTTCTTCAGTACGTTCTTCGCTATTCGGTATATATCGTATATTCAAGTTATTACTAGCTTTTCAGCAGAAATATCATGGAACGTTACAGGGACGTTGCACTGGAACATTGACGGACTGTCGGCCAGTACGACAACCCGCCGAGTACATCTGCCCGTAGCATGGGTTCCGTGATGACCTGGTGACGGCCACGCCCACCTCGACCACTCTACTTCTCTATTCTACTCCACTCTTCTCTTCTCTTCTCTTCTTATGGCCATATAAGCGCCTTTTCCAAAGGATATATTTTCTTCCTCTTGACAAGTGATCTTCACAGACACTTCGGTGCCACCTTTGCCATCTCTTCTCATGGAGACAGAGCCTCGACGTGATCCATTCTTTTAGTCCAACCGTCACGTGGTTCACGGTTGGCGCCACAATCTGCGGCATAGACTGCTGCATTGTGAATTGAGGCTATATCGTCTCTATAAACAAAAACAAACTTTACTAATTCCATCTGTTTACAACACATTGTCGTGTTGTTAAAGGTAACACACGGCAAGCTCGATACAAGAGGAGAAACGCTGCCATGCACTTCGAACGCGTATCTATGTCCCGAACATCTTACCACCACGTCGTAGTTTGGTTGGTTGAAAAAGAGAAGGCTGTAGCGCTCGCGTCCCAGCTTGTTGATGACTCGGTGCCTCGCCGACTTCAGTTCGCCGTTGGTCCTGTAGGCACGCGTAAGGTGCGGCGGTCAGCAACAAGACGCCCTAAAGTCGACACGCTGCGTTCGTATGTGGGTCGTTTAAGACAACACCGGCGGAGTGCCCGTGGATATATACCGTCTCTAGAGACTTCGAATTTGGGCGTTGTTAGTGATCGCTGAGGTACGATATAGTTTAACCCCGATAGTTTAACACGCCTAATTGGCCTCGGTCAGGTATCCACATTAGCGGCGCAGTGTGTTCGACAAATTTTGGATTCCCGACCGCCCGATCCCGAGTAAAGCTGGTTCAAAATGTTGTCCAACAAATACGTCCTCGCACTACATCCGAGTTTAGCATTGAACCCGACTCCACCATATCGTCTCCTCAAACATATTAGAAATTTGATTCACAACACAAATCCATATACCAGGTCGACCCTGTAGTCCAGCTGCTTAACCTCGTAACTGCTCAGGTCAAGGTCATGAGTTCAAATCTACCCCCAGGGAGGATATATTTCTTGTGAAACATGACTTAGTGAAAGCGCCTATTTAATATATAGTGTGTATGCATAATTCGACGTGAGTCGACGAGGGAAGAAAGTGTTGAACTCTTCCGGCAATAAATAAACGAAGCCACGCACCGTAGTGTTATAAGGCTTAGTTTGGGTCGGTGTTTGGGTAACCTTTTACCTTTTGCCAGTAGCCCAATAGACTATTAATAATACCTTAACATATGGCGTTGTCGGCAGGACATGATAGCGGCTGGTCGTGAGTTCGAATCTCACGTCCACCATAAAAAAAAACACTTTTTCATGAAAGGTGAATTTCGTCATGTCAAGAATCTGACAAAAACACTCTCCTTGGGTCCCCAGAGATTGTTAAGAACTTCGGACGAGGCACGTACAACCCCATACGAAGACCAAAGACCCCGCTGTTCAGAAGGGGGGGGGAGTTTTATAAGGCTTACTTTGGCTAGATGTTTGGTTAACCATTTACCCGTAGCCCAGCAGACTAATACCATAACAGTAGTGGGGGGGAGAGAAGAGCCTGCTGAGTGACGCCGGACCTGACTTACGACTAGGGAAGGAGAAGGAGAAAGACGGGTGAAGATAATAAATGGGATGAGCAAAAAGTAAATCCGGAGTACATACTTCGGTATGGCGCGTATGTATATACAAAGAAGAGAACAAAAAAAAAACACTCGTACTCGTATGTACGTAAAACCACAAAACAAAAACGGAAACCAAAAAGCAAAAACGCTTTCACATTGGGCATCGAACAACCTCCTCTGCCCTCTAGAATTGACCGCTCTACCGCTCAATCATACACAGCATGTCGTACGAGTAGTGATTATTTGCCATCCCCGGGACACTAACGTTCGACCCCCCCCCGCGCGCTGAGGGTGGGCACGGCGCCCCTTCTGTCTCCGGGG
>JAYJME010001624.1:0-15803 GCA_036873775.1 Costaria costata
AACAGAAAGGGGCCGGCGGAAAAGCGGCGGGGTGATTCAGTGGCGGGGTCTTGAACAGAAAGGGGGCCGGTAGCAAAAAGGCGGAAATCACCGAAATCATGGTCGGTGAAAGGGGGTGGTGGTACGGTGTCGAGGGGGCTGGAAGGGGGCGGGACGAGCCCACCCAAGACGATGCCCAGGATGGAAAGCTCGGTCGGAATGAAGCCGTAGGCATGGATAAGGTAGACGCCGATGGTTTCGGAGCTGATGAGGCGGGTGGATTCGGTGCAGTCGAGGTTGGTGGAAGGTTGTGGGAGGACTGAAAGGAAGTCGGCGTTGCCATTGGCCGAGCCTTTGCGATATTCCAAGGTGTAGGAGAAGGCGGAGAGGAATTCCACCCAGCGCTGCACGCGAGCATTGTGCTCGCCGACCTTGGTGATGTGCTCGAGCGCTTTGTGGTCGGAGTAGATGAGGAACGTGATGGACCAGAGGTGTCCGCGGAGGTGCTTGATGGCCCAGAGGTGCTTGATGGCCCAGAGGTGCTTGATGGCCCAGGCGATGCTGCCAGCTTCCAGGTTGAGGGGGGTCCAAGATCGTTTGTTGTCGAGTGTGGAGCGACTGATGAATACGATGAGGCGGACGGAACCGTCAGGTTGTTCCTGCTTGAGGGTGGCGCCGAAACCATCGAGGCTGGCGTCACAGTACAAGCGGACGAGGTGGGAGTTGTCGGCGATGGCGTCCCAGTCCGGGTAGAACAGGATTGGTGGGGTGGCGAGTTCTTGGAGGAGTTGGCAGATAAGGGCTTCCATTTCCGATGTCAACGCGAACTTAATGCGTTGCTTGAGCAGGGCGTTGATGGAGCGGAGCCGGGTGGAAAGGTTCTTGAGGAACTTGCGGTAGTACCCTAAGCCTCCGAGGAGCGAGCGGAGTTGCTTGATGCTCTTGGGCATGGGCATTTTGGTTAGGGCGGCGACCTTGTCGGCGTTAGGGCTAACGCCAGAAAAGGAGATGGTGTGTCCCAGGAAATCAGCGTCGGTGGCGCCAAGCTTGGCTTCGGAGGGGAAGAGCTTGAGGTTGTGTCTCCGAAGGCGTTCAAAGAGCTTGGATTTGGAGGGGAAGAGCTTGAGGTTGTGTCTCCGAAGGCGTTCAAAGAGGGAGCGGATGTTTTCAACGTGGGCGGCTGGGTCGGGGTTGGAAACTATGACGTCGTCGAAGGAGGCGGCTACGCAGCCGAGGTCCTTAATGACCTCGTTGATGACCTTGACGAACCAGCCGAGCGCGGCGCTGCTGCCTTGAGGCATGACGAGCCACTCGAAGGGTCGGGTGGGGATGCAGAAGGCGGTGAGGGGTATGGTATCCTTGTCGATGGTGATTTGGTGGAACGAAGACACAATATCGAACAGGGAGATATGTGTTATTTGCCCAGAGAGTCGAGGACCTTATCGACACGGGGGATGGGGAGTTGGCCAAGCGAGCTGATCGCGATGAGCTTCTTGTAGATTGCCGTTATCCGAAGGCTGCCGTCTTCTTGGGGATCGCTACCATCGGGCTGGAGTACGGCGAAGTCGAGTGTTGGATGAGACCGCCGGCCAGCTATTGATCGAGTACGGCATCGACCTTTTTGGCGATGATGGGATTGGTGAGGTATGGGCGGGAGGTGACGGGGCGCTGTCCGGGGCGACGGAGATCTTAAACGGGATAAGGGAGCAAAAATAGTCGAAGTCGGTTATAGACGGGACAGAAAACATAGGGGAACTCATATAGAACGAAGCCCAGGGCTGTGATGACCGTGGAGACCAGCCGGTACCGTGGAGGTCGAACGTGATATCGCGTAAGTGGAGGGGGGGCTGATCCCAGAGCTTGTCCGTTGATCGGCACTCAGGATTCAGGCGTGCCAGGAGCTTAGGGCACGGGGCGGTGGGTTGGGTGTCGGTTGAAGGGAGTCCGTCGTCGGCGACGGGGATGTTGTCGTGTAGGGCATGGATGGCGGTGGTGTGGGGGTCGGCAGCGGTGCCGCAGAAGGGTCGTGAAGCGCGGAGAGCGGAGAAGAGGAAGTCCCAAGGAGATCGCTTGGTTCAAGGTCAGTAAAGCCCGAGAGTGGAACGTTTTGGCGGCCAATGATGACGAACATCTCGGTTTCGGAGGAGAGGCCGTCGCGGGAGGGCATGTCGACCAGGTATTAATAGTGGCCGGTGAGGGCTGGAGCATCGGAAGAACGCACCAAGTTGACCGGGACGAGGGACGGCGTAGACGAAAGCGAGACTGCGTGGACGCCGGCGAACTCGGGGTGTGAAGGTGTCAGTTGTCGGTCGGTTGTCGTGGGGCAGGCAGGCGGAAAGGCCGCCGGTGTAGTGGATGGCAAGCGAGAGTTCGCCGAAGGTCGGCTGGGAAGGCTGGCAGGGCAGGGTGGTGTATGTGTGCTGTTCGAAGCGCATCCAGCTGTCGCGTCACAATAGAACGGGGTGTTGCATGGTACCATGTGGGACTATGCACGCCCACACTGCGAGTGCAGCGGAGGGAGTGTCGCCAAGTAGAAACTGGACACTGAGCGGTACAGGAGTCGAAGTGAGGACGAGGGCAGACTACCCAAAACCTCGCCAAGAACGAGGAGCCGAAGCAGTTCCTTAGGTGTCATTCGCAGACGTCCGAAGCAGTTCCCTAGGTGTTACCTGGTATAATACTGTTGGGCGGAGGTAACCCAATATGGATTTGTTCTGGGAATTTTCGGTCTCAGAAAAACAGCCGAAAACAAAGGTACCCCACACGTGGTCACTTGAAAGCTTCGCTTTTTCCAAACTGGCTCTGTCTTGAGTTTTCCTGTTAGACACCCTAGGTAACCTAGGGGATACATTCAAACTAGTTATGGCGTATGGTGCGTTTTGCCCCGCGCTGCATAATGGGTACCGACGTACCGACCCAGCATAGGCACCACCGGGTAACGCAGTTTCCTGAAAAAAATCGCACAACTCTTTTTTTTAGTAACGGTGTTCGCCGCATCATATTAATAGCACCTCAAAGCACAAACATAACTAACTGCTGAAATACACCAGCAATACGACAGCCTCGTAGACCATGGCTGTATCATACCTGGAATCATATTAACAACATGAATACGTGGCGGCACACGGGAGGGGGGGGTGTACTCAGTGTAATTATCATGAATGGCCGTACCGGTAGTCTTATGACCGTAGACCCTCGCATCCCTACAATGCTGGGATGGAGCACGTCGGGTTTTAACCGACCAGTCGACATTGCTTGAACCAAGCGCGAAGCGCCGTGAGGTGCTCGGCGAGTCGCATGAAGAGTAAAAGAGTGGCTTTTGTTTGTTTGAAGTTTGTACTACAGTACGAGTAAGTATTACTATTTACTACAGTATAATCGCCTCTCTACGTCGTAGTCCAACCCGTCAGAGCATCAATGGTAATGCCCTCACCCGGGGTCACAAGCTAAGCTCTCTCCCCCGGACATACCCCGGTCCCAGCCTGAAAACTTTGTTGTCTTGTCGCGAAAAAAGTCTAGGACTCCCGGCGCTCGCCGGCCTGCTTCGCGTCGCGCGGCGTCGAATTGCGCTCGCTCGCGATGTGTGTTTATCGCTGCTACCCGCGAACCAGAGGGCATTTTATCGACATCGACATTGTTAGCCGCCGTCTCAACAGACGAAGCGACGTGTACCAGTATCAAATTATCTGCTCCCCAAGAATCGAATATATCCCAGAACGCTAAAGCGCTCAATCGATCAAGACCAAGTTACGCCGGTCATTGGGGAGATCGGTCATGTATTATTCGGTATGCACTTGCTGGCAACGTACGGTACGGTATGAAAAAAACGAAAACAATTTTCCAAGTCAACTCAACCACCACAAGTCCAGTGTATTTTACTATTGCATACAACACCCAAAAAAAAAATGGAAACTCCAGGAGCTTCCGAGGGGGCTCGGAGCAAGCTGCCGGAAGCAACGCTTGCAATGGTTCAACGGGCGGTACAGAAAAATAGAACCCGGTAGAAAGAAACGCGAAAGCACACAAACAGCCAACGAGCTTCCTCGCAAGAGGATCGACCATGCCTTGGCATTTTCAAAGGCAACGCCGTACGTACACAAGACTAACATCAAAACACTGCAGACCTACAGCAACATTTCAAAGCCTGCTGCCGCCGCTGCATGAAACTAAAAGTGCATGGCTGAAATACTTCACCTTTGCTTACAGGAAGCCGCCTATCATAGGCTCTTCGCTCTTCGCTCTTCAAAGGCAACAAGCACTGTAGATGACTACTGCAGCACCGGCTAAGGCAAGAGCGTAAGGCACCCACCCGCCAAATATCGTGAACCACGACCGCTGTGTACTCTATTATTCAGAAACGCATCCATTCTACGTTTTGTCCGTACAACGTGCTGTGCGATAACCTACTACATTTTCGCGAACCCTACTGCACGACAACCCCCAACATCGCCGTACAAGGTCCTGAAGAATACCTGGTAACCTCCCAACTAAACACGAAAACGATGCCGCATGGCCACCTACCTCACTGCTACAGAATCCAGAACAGCGGCAACCCGGGGCAGTGACTACGGCAGCTTGAAGGCGCAGCCCTCAACCGTTCGCGACAAACAAAACTACATAACTTTCTTTTTATCTTTTACCATCTTGACAAAAAAAACACGATTTATTACGGGGGGAAAACAGTTCTTGTTTATTTTTTTCGAAAACCCAAAATTCTTGGCGTGGGAATATCATACACGCAAAACTCTTTGAAATACTCAGGCACCTGCGTTCGCAGCAAGCACACAACACAACAAGAAGCAGCAGGCAAAAAAACGCCACAAAAAGTCAAGCCTTCTGTTTTCGTTCGATTTAAGCCTGCTCCTCCTCCTCCTCCTCCAGAACACGGCCGTTTCACGCCCAGCCGAGGGCGCGTACCATGCAACGACTCACAGCAGATTACCGCCAATTCTCGGCAAGGTTTTTTTCCTACCGAAACGGAGCCGCGTATTATTTTTCGCGCCCAGGCCAAAAGGCGCGTCCCATGCAACAGCGTCTCACGGCATATTATCGCCGCTTCTCGGCCAACTTTTATTTTTTATTTTACCTAATTGGACGCGCGCAGTCTACGCAGTCCTCGTGGCTAACGCCAAAATCAACGTGGAAACTTGAACCGCTTGTGAGGGCGCGAACATCACGATTACTGCCTGGGCTTTTTTTTCTTCGTCTTTTAGTCCTACGGCGGACGGGTAAAAATCAAGCTTAAACCACTCCCACTCCCACATACCAGGTATAGAATATGGGTAGTGTGTCAATTTCTGACAGGGGGTTCTGCTGTTGCTGCTATCTACAGCAGGCAGGCATAGCAGGCAGCAGCAGGCACGAGCAGGCACGGTCTTCTCTAGGCCGTCTTCGTGGATCAGCTCATGGCCCCGTCGCCCGCCCTCCCCGACCACCTGCACCGCGAAAACAGAGAAAAAGAAAAATGCGTTCGATCACGGTCATGTCCAACTCTCCGTCAAAAGCTTGCTGTCACATCGCCAAAAACAAAAAACCCTGGCGCGGCAAAAACGAGAAATGCACTGCTTACAGTGTAACGGCAGATATAGATAAGAGCACGGGTCAAAAGTGCGGCGCAATCGTTGGACCGAGGATGACAACCATTGCAGTTTATGAATACTGAATAGAATAGGTGTCCCTCAGTAGTGCCGGTTAGTGCCGGTAAAATTGCTTGGCACAGATGGGCATAACAATAACCTACAGTAGTGGCACTGTGCGGAATAGTGCCGTCTGCCGCTGCATATAGTGCCGTTTTTTTTGGCTGGCACATTCCGGCACGCTACTGTATTGCGCTGCTATTTTAGTAGACCATCCAGGACGGCATGGCAGGCAGTGCACTGAGAAACAGCGAGCAAACAACACACTCTGTACGTAGCTCTAATTTGTAGATGAGCAAGAGAAAGAAACAGGTCAATACTGCTGCGCGCCAAAAGGCTCCACGTGCGGCATATTACGGTGAAGAAACGAGTAAAAACAAAACTATTTCGTCGGGATAATCAGTTATTGCATGGGAATGAACCATCCGGGCAATCGGGCAAATATCCATCAACCCATCAGACACTAGTGTTTTGACCCTCAACCAATTAGACAACAGCGTTACGACCATCAACCAATCATACAACAGCGTTATTACCATCAACCAATTAGACAACAGCGATATGACTATCAACCATCAACCAACTAGACAACAGCGTTATGACCACCAACCAACCATACAACAGCGTTGTTACCATCAACCAATTAGACAACAGTGTTATAACCATCAACCAACCAATCAGACAACAGCGTGATGACCATCAACCAATCAGACAACAGCGTTATGATATCTCACACGAGGCGCATCTTGATCGCTCCCTTGGCCTTCTCTCCGGTAAGGTCCCATTCGCCATCGAGCTGGTCAAAGTTCGCCATCACTTCGGCCACGTTCACCTGCATGCATCGATCATCGATCATCGATACAGGTATCCATCGATCGATCGACATATAGAGGCAAAACAGGCGACGGCTGTATCAACAACAATGTACGTATTATACACCATGGCACACATCAATCAACGCCAGTTTTTTACGCCTTGTCCCAGTTTCGACACATGCATTGTCCACACTAACTCCTCATTAACCCCTTTAGAGCCAGAAACGTTTCTTGGGGACAAAAGTACTCGGAAATAGTGTGGGATGCTTTTTGGGGTAGTAAAAGGGTTAAGGGGCCCCTTCGAGCAAAACTATAAGAGCCCTGCAGTCTTTTGAAAACTAAATTTCCGTTTTTTTTTACAGCTGCAATACTATTTCTGGTATACCTTCGACCTTTCATGCATCCCTACCGCAAACAACATTTATCCAGTGCTATTAATAGTGCTCGAACCATCTCCCTCACGGCAGTTTAACAGAGCGTACGAAGGTCACAGGACTTTTTTTGCGTGGGGCGTCGGATCGATCCGATGTCCTTGTCATCACGAAACATGCCTCCGACTCGAAAACAACTCCCCATACCTCTGCTACCCAGGACAAATTTGAAAAATTGAGGTTTCTCAGGCTGCTGATACTGCTTTCACTCAGATTTCGGCGACAACGCCGCGCACAGTTAACATTCAAAGAAGGCACTTTTAACCTACCTGGGCGTCTAGTTCGGCTAAGGTAGAGCTCCGAAATTATCTAAATTCTTGCTTCTGAGCAATTTCGTTTCATGATGCACACACAACAATGGCTTCCCTCCCTTGCAGAACCAAGGTCCAAAACCCCTCCTAGAGACCACAACGAAAACAGGCTGTACGTTGGTCGGGAGATGGTCCAAGGCCTAGCAATGGAGCTATCCCGTGTTTGGCAGGGAGTTATGGCATGTTGTTATTACACCATAAAGAGTACTGCTGCTGTAAAAAAAGACGGAAATAGTATTTTTGGAAAGACTCAAGTATCATACGAGTACTTAGTACCTGGTACTCATTTTTGGCTTCACCGAAGGGATGGATCCCTCAAGTCTATATCTTCATTCCGACACCATCATCCCGACCAAAAAACAAAATGCTATTAATAGGAACCGCCTATGCACGGACGGAGGCATTATGGCTGTCTTGCACCGGCCACAATTGCTCACGGGCCACCCAGCGCTTTTCTTACTAACTACAGCAGGCGTCCTGCACGCAGGTGTACTACTACCAAACACTACTACTACGGCTGTATGGACCCGGAAATACTGCTTTGCGCCTATAACGGATTTGCAAAGAAAACGTAACATTATTTGGGTAACAACACCAACATGAATCGAGTAACCAAAGCCCGCGGACTCGCCCACGTCCGCATACAGCACTCTCCTCATCTGGCATCTGGCCCATCTGGCGACAAGTTATACGGGCGTAGCATTTCGTAACGCGCTGATACCAGCACTGGAGGTCCCTCCATATCTCAACATTGGAGGTGAAAAATAAACGCACGGAGTGCGCGCCATAGGCGAGAGTCCCAAGAACCGCTCCGGGAATTGTTTCAAGAACCGGTCCCCTTCCGTCGTGATATTATAAGTGCATAATACCTTGAACGACCCCAAGCACTTGTCATTGCCGATGCTCTCCTTCTCCTTGAGCAGGACCTCTACCACCGCCGACTTGGCCCCCTTGATCAGGAAGTGGAACACCTCGGGGCAAGCGAAGTCAGACATCTTTTCCACCACGGCCGTCTTGCGCTTGTAGTTGCCACAGATGACCGACACGTAGCGGTCTCCTGGCTTCACCCCCCTATTAAGCAAAACATGCCATATAAGTCACAAAACATGCCATACATGCCATACATGTCATAAAACATGCCACATATGTTAAGCAAAGCATGCCATACATGACACAAAACATGACATACATGTCATAAACAACAGAGCATACAAGCCGATAAAGCCGCGTGTGTTTAGGTGCTGGGTGTTGGCCGCGCATCCAGGGGTTTATATGTGTAATTGGGGAGGCATATCTAACCAGGGACACGTATATGACCGGGTACCCGTATATTTCGTGTACCCGGGAACCCGGGTCGCGTACCCGAACGGGTAGTGACAGGTCCGGCTACTACCCGTCGGGTACCCGGGTAATTGACGAACGGGGTACACCTCTACTCTGCAGCCCGAAATAGACTTTGTTGACAAAACACTTGCAATTCGCGTTTGGTAAAAAAAATAGGCACGAGTAAAAAGGACAACGACAATTTGCAAAGGGGTGACCTTTTGACTCGTCGGTATCTCACCCAACACGCTTCTCTTCGGAGTCAAAACAGCAGGGCCCACTGTTCGTGTGAGAATTTGCCGAGGGTCCAAAAAGCAGCTCTCGGTAGCCACGGTGCGTTGTCTTCTCGTGTCTTTGTCGCCCAGCCCCGACTCGAGCCCACAGCAGTGAAAGTGATGCGATTCTGTCTTCGTGAAGCGGATAGGAATGTTCCAAAGGTTTTGAGGCTGACGCCACACGCCAAATGTTTCCCTATACTCTAATCGATATGGTATGCTGTTTGGCTTTTCCTAGTTTTTACCTACCCCCTATACTTCATTTAAGTCGCCTTGGGTCTGTACATATATACGTGGGTCACTTTTTGTATTCGGTTGGTTGAGAGTATCCCCTGTACGCGGGGGGGGGCTGATGAAAATGTTCCAAAAAGGCTTCTGCTGCTAACGCTACGCGCTAGCTATTTCCCTCTACTGTAATCCATACGATATGCTATTGTTGCATATTTGCTTTTTAATTTTGAATTGTGCGTTGTCTTCTCGTGTGTTTATAACCCGGCCACAACTCGAGCTCACAGGAGTGACAGTGATGTGATTATATCTTCGTGAAGCGGATAGAAACGTTCAAAAGGTTTAGAGGCTGACGCCACACGGCAAATGTTTCCGTATACTGTAATCCATATGATATGTTGTTCGGCTTTTCCCTACTTTTGACCTACACTCTATGCTTCATTTTCGTCACCTTGGGTCTGTACTTATATACGTTGGTTATTTTGAATTCGGTTGGTTAAGATTATCACCTATACGCGGGGAGGGGCGGATGGAAATGTTCCAAAAAGGATTCTGCTGCTGACGGTACGCGCTAGCTATTTCCCTATACAGCAATCATTACGATATGTTAAGGTTGCTTACCAGGTGTGAGCTTAGTTTGTACCCCTCCTCCCTACCCTGAAGTCTATTTGTGTCTGGAAATGTTGCACTCAACACAAGGTTCTGCTGATGACGCTATCTCTTAGCTACTTCTCAATTCTGTAGCCCATATGAAACGTTGTCGTTGGCGACCCCAACACAAAAACAATCTAATTGCGATCCAGACACTACAACCAAATCATTTTCGGCATACACACTAAAACAATGTCAATTTTGACACCCCGCACATAAATCAAGTAAATTTCGACTCCCCGCACCAAAACCAAGTCAATTTCGATCCCCACATTACAAACCAGTCTATTTCGATCCTCCACACAAAATCCAAGTTAATCCTAACCCTACGATAGCCTATGCTCAAGGTGGTTCAATGGTTGCCGTCACAATAAGATTAGGAGGCTCGCTCCAAAAAGGATCCGGCCTGCTGTAATATTCTTCTTTTAGTTCTGCTGTACAATACTGTAACGGGTACCAGGGGGAAAACAACACAAAACAACGAAAGTACGTACGCAGACAAGTAGTGTCGACTATCGATCGTTCGCTTTCGACCGTCGTGTCTTTGTTACACGAATTTACTCTCCGCGCTGTTGTATCGTGTACCAACAGGTGGAAAGAAATAAACACAAAACAACGAAACTACACTTTCAATGATAACACCTAGGGAACAGCAGGGCAACGTGAATGAGGGGTTTATGCATATGTTACGTACATATGTAACCGCTTGGAAGCCACAACCGCCTCGACATCATGTCATCGCCGACGTCGCCTGCTTCTTCGCTTACTTTGCTTCTCCTTGCCTATTTCGCGGACCTTTGGCCCCGTTTTGTTGGGGGCATCACGTTGAAATATCAAAGTGATATATACGTATACAACGTACGTAAGTGGCCACGTTGCAACAGCGACCGCCTCGATAAGTGGTTTTCATCGACGGCGTCGCCTACACGTACGCTCCGCGCACGAATTCCTTGCCTGATTCTCTGACGTTTGCCTCTAGGTTTATGTGGAGGCATCAAGTTTAAATCTCTGTACGGTATATGCATAAACATTTCGTTCACACGTAACCACTTTGCAGTCGCGACCGTGTCTATATTCTGTCCTCGCCGACGTCGCCTGCTTCCTGACTGGCCTCGCAGAGGTTCTTGTAGCCTATTTCGCGGACCTCCGCACCGGATTTGTTTTACGGGAGATCACCTTAAAATATCTGTAGCGGTGCACACATATACGACGTGCACATGTCACCACTGCGCAGCAGCAACCACTTCGATGTTTGTTTCGCATCGCCGACGTCGCCCGTTCGTTCCCTTCCTCCGCACAGTTTCTCAAAGATCATATCGCGGGCCTTTGCCCCCGGTTCCGAGGGGGCGTCTCCTGGCCGTAACACGGCAAAAAAACTGTCAGCGGCGTTAGATGTTTAAGCGAGAGTCAAATTTGGACTTTAGACCTGTTTCAAAAACAATGCAATTATACATCGACTTTATCATAGAAGGCAAGATAAAAAATAAGCTTAATAAATATATATCGCAATAATACGTCGTATTGCGAATAATGAGGGTGACCAGATGATATATTCTCACAGGTGTACATTGCGTTCGCGCAATGGTTAGAAGAGACTAGGCCGCTCAAGTAGGAGATATGCAACAAACAAAGAACCATGTTACCCTTAACACACAGTTCCTATATAGTGGAGTTCCGTAACGGCTCTTCCAGAACACATACATTAGTCCCGAACGTCAAACGTCTAAAACATTATATACGGTCCGGTGACAGTTGGTGCTGAAAGGGGGCACTCGATCAATGTTTGTGAAATGATCATACGTGCTACAGTGGCGACAACGTTGTGTCCACGCGACGTATGCGTTGCATTGGGTTTACCCAAGCAACAGCACGACCAGTGGTGAAGTTTGCAACTGGCATTACCGCAAGTCAACTACGACAGTGTATCATTACGTGCAAAACACGGACCCTGCACTTGTCTAGAAACGCTACAGTACCGAACGGCCACTAGTTACCCGGGCATTTGTCTTGCTTCTATGTCAACTGGTACCTTTGATACGTCGCATGACGGCCAAAAAATGCATACCGTTCATTGACGTTGACTATTGCCTTTACACCACTTGGTACTTGTTACAGTGGCGGTTACACTTCCGGTGGCAGCTCAATAGAAACAAGGGGCGGGCAAGATAATAAACCCATAAGTAGCGGTATATACACGGTAGACTCGTCGCTATACTTCCTTGGCTGACAAAAAATTATCACCGATGCCAGCAGCTACGGGAGAAACAATAAATAAATCTAGCTTCCATACTGTACGTCAACTGTATTTTTTTAATCGCGTTAAGGCCAAAGAGGGGTGTGCAGTTCCAAGCAGCGACATCCTCGGGCAAAAACAAAGCAAACAGGCCAACCTCATCAAAACATCATTCAAGCAGCCGCTAATGCTTTATGTGCATGCTACTATCTGTTAGCACAAGAGGGCGTGACTTGGGACGGCGGGAGAGTAGCCGCAAACAGGTGTGGTTCATTTGAAACCAAATCAAAACACGCATTCAGTTTTCAAGCGAACAGAGGACTCCCCTACTCTAACATATGGTGAGCTACGATGACGTTTCTTGCTGCGCGCCGTTTGGATGGTACAGACAAGCCCGTCCTTTAGCATCCCGTGATCAGGGCAGTGGGTTGGCTGTTTTCCGTCGAGTTCCCACCGCGATAGTTTCGCACAACCGGCGGTTCGGCATCTTATGTTTGGAACATGCAGTGTCAGCCATGATGTCGCTCTTATGTTTGTAACATGCAGTGGCCGCACCGTTAATCGGCGCACCCCACCCCGGCTTCACATGGCAAGATCTACTGGAGCAACTCTTGGCTATGTAAGAGTTCAACATGCCGTGCGCTGCGTGTTTCCTGCAGTACGCTGCCGTCTTGCTGCCTGTAACATTAAAGTGCGGAATCGTCGTGCAGGTGTCATATGAGCATCGCCTGCTACATACATCAATCGTGCCGTCCTCAGCATGCTGCCTGCAGTATACACCCCCTGTGCTGCCCTGAACATTGAAGATTGGAATCTTCGTGCAGGTGGCATGTGAACAATGCTTGCGAAAAACGTTCATCATGCCGTCCTCAGCATGTAGACCGCAATACATCGCCCTCTTGCTGCCCTCGACATTATAGTTAGGTCCGCTCGTGCACGAACCATATGAACACTGCTTCGTAACGATGTCCACCATGCCGTCTTCCGCATGATATTTGCAGTACATCGGCCTCTTGCTGCCCTCGACAGTATAGCTTGACTGCTTATTGCAAGGCCCATGTGAACAACGCCTACTGTTTACATTAACCATGTTTTCCTCAGCGTGCTGCCTGCAGAAAACCGCCCTTTTGCTGCCCTCGACATTGAAGGTTGGACGGCGCGTGCAGGAAGTATGTAAACATTGCTTGTGAATGTTGTCCTCCATGCCCTCGACAGCATGCTGCCTGAAGTATTCAGCCCCATTGCTGCCCTCAACATAGAAGCGCGAACTTTTCGTGCAGGTTCCATGCGAACACTTCTTGTTAACAACGTTCACCATGCCGTCCTCAGCATGTAGCTTGCAATAAACCGCACAATTGCTGCCCTGAAAGTTGATGCTTCGCCACTTTTTGCAGGTGGAATGTAAACAACGCCTCATCCCGAACAAAAAACTAGAGTGGGAGATGGGTTGCTGAAGAAAATTCAACAGGGGAGGTACACAGGGCAGTGAAGCTTTGGGATTAGATGTGAAAGCTAAAACATTTCGAGAACTACAAGCTGGTTCAAGTTTAACGACGGAAATTCTCTCCCCCACAAATGCCGCGTGCAATATATACTCGAATGATGCATATTTGGTATCATACTGACACCCGTGGACAGCGGAAGACCGTGACATGGCCACATTTTTTGTAAGGACCTATTGCTGGCGCTAGCGGCGGAAATGTGTCCCGGCCAACCACAGGCCTTCACAACGGTCAAGAATGGTCAGGCGTTTGCGCCGAAAGAAAAAAAACAAAAAACATTCTGTTTTTCGGATCGAGTCGGTTCGAGGTACTTCAAGGCATTTCGGTACAAAATTTCGCGCAAAACCTCGAAGGTCCGTCCTGGGGATGTTAACCATGACGTAAAATGCAACGAAAAAAACAAGATTCTACACTAAAGCCAAGCCATATCGAGAACATATTCTAACTTACAACCTTCTACATACAAAAGTCCAAACTTTTGCGTGGATTTTTGGAGATAGACCGTGAATTTTCTGAGATGTATTATTTGTGTCCTTCCCGAGGCCCGACCGGCGAGGGGTTTTTAATTATTTTTTTTTTTCCGAAAATGTTTGGGTTAAGGTGGTCCAACATTTCTACAGTATTATTTCACGCTGCCAACGATCATTGAATGTAAGTATTGGATTGGATGAGGCCTCCTGCCCAGGAGAAGGGGGGCCTCGCCCGGGATAAACTCCGGGATGAGTGCGCTCTCACCGCGGCGCTCATGCCAGAGATTATAATGATGGTACAAAAAAAAACTACTAAGCCAGTAGGGTGGGTGGGAAGGTCTGTATTTTTCCTGCGCCTAATACCCTGTTCCCGCAGGGTAGCCAAGGTCGGAGGGACTGATCGCTTCGTGCGTACTAATTCGGAGTATTCGGACCAAATGCTGGCTTCATGCTTTTGTACCAAATTTGGGCTCAGTTGATTGGGTCGCGATTTTACTACAGTTATATTTCACGCTGCCAACGATCATTCAATGTATGTATTGGATTGGATGAGGCCTCCTGGCCCGGTCCAACCCATACTTCTTTGTGTTTCTTAGTTCGACATTAGCCACCTACCGGGCGGCGTGTTGTCAAATCGCGACCCCATCAACTGAGCCCAACTTTGGTACAAAGGTATGAAGCCAGCATATGTTCCCAATTTCTCCAAATTAGTACACACGAAGCGATCAGTCTCTCCAAGCCTGGCTACACTGCGGGAACAGGGCAGCCAAAGGAAAATCAAAGAGGATGTATTCGAGGCCTCTCCCCTAGACGACGCCTACACCTGGCAGCATCCCGGCACTGGGCCCTGTGTCCGTGCCCAAGGCGCCGTCCTCGCCGGGCGAGATCGGAGCTCGGCCAACCCCTATTTCAACAAGAAGAAGCCACCGCGTCAACAAGTTGGGCAAGAGAACCTAGAGAGCGATAGTGGTCGTGTTTGAGTTAAGAGAGCGATCATTTCAATCTCTGGGATGAGCGTCGAGCTGAGAGCGCACTCAGCGCGGAGTTTATCCCGGGCGAGGCCCCCCTGCTCCTGAGCAGGAGGGCTCATCCAATCCAATACTTACATTGAATGATCGTTGGCAGCGTGAAAGAATACTGTAGAAAACAACATACCAGGTATATATTATATATCGACAAAAAAACAACTAAGAATGTACGAAACCGAGACATAACCGAGACGTAACAACAGAGTGCAGTAGTAGTGCGCGGTCTTTATCGTCCTACACTAGAATGTATGCACAGGGAGGTACCAGGTACAGGTACCTGGTACGAGCATGCATTGCACGTAACGGTTGACGTACTCATCTCTTGGACAAATAAATAAATGCAATCGCCGGAAGAAAATCGACACCGTATCCGATCCAATGGTCAGGCAGGAAACGCGGAAACACCCTTCCTCTCTCTACCAAGCACGGTGCTACGGCGCCAGTCAGCGGCGCTACTACTACTACTGCTGGTCGGCTCGAGGGTAGGCTCTGCTTGTGTACGATGTACGAGTGCGTACGTGGGGGGTTCGAAGTTCAAGGCTCAAAACACAGAGCAACACCAAAAACACGCACACAAAATAAAAAATACCGACATCAAACACCAAACACCACAATCCACAATGCGAAACGGCCGAAACGGCCGAAACGGTCAAATACAAAAATGCCAATCAGGTCACCACAAACTCTACGCCCAACTATCGAAACAGCTATTTAATAGCAGCTCGCAACGCCAGCAGACGATGGGCTCGCGCAGGAAACCCCTGGTGGGGATCATCCACTCTTCTTCATCCACGGCTACTACGACTGGAGATGACCTGGCTGTGTACCTCGGCGTGTGTCTACAGCTAGGCGGTGATGTACTTTACAGCACTTAAAATTTGATCGTCGTATCAAACCCGTATTCTACTATTAATACTCGTA
>JAYJME010001625.1:0-15800 GCA_036873775.1 Costaria costata
TAGTGTCTCCAACACGAGCTCATAGCCTGGAGCCAAGTTCAACACCCTTAACACAAGTACCCCACGTTTGTGTCAGGCGATCTGCACGTACGGGGGGGTTGGAAAAAATGGGTGAAAATATTAACTGAGGTATACCTTGTGCACCCGCGAGGTAGTAAAGCATGCGATTACTATCTGTATACAAAGTATCCCAACGCTAGCGAATCGAGGTTCATTCCGATCCTCAGGAGCAGGGTCAGCGTAGCACCGGGCGGGCTCATGCGTTAGCGGATACGCAGAAACGCGTACGCCGTCCGGTGAAATCAGAAATATTGTAGCAAGAGGACATATTGGTATCGCCGTGGGGCGGTGGCGGCCGGGTGATTACTTGTCCGTTCGTTTGTTTGGGCTATGCATAGCCCGGAGGTTTTTCATTGTGACGCGATCGGACGAATTAGTTGCGACTGACGCTGGAGTGGGATATCTAGCATGTGCATTGTTTAACTTCAAGGAATATCACGTTGAACTCAGATAGACAGAAGTTAGTTGTTGCCCTTTTTACGGTGGTGGTAGGCCAGTACGGTACAGAGTCGGTGTTCGCTATCATATAAAAGATCCGCGTCAATCAAGTAACGTGCTAGAACCAACGCGGGAGGACGTTCGGGGCTCGGGCCTAAGCTTGAGTGAAGGGGTTGGCGATGTTGCGCTGCTTGTGGAGTGGTGGTCTATGCACCTTGAAAAGCCGAGTGTGGCGCACTTAGCGTCTTACTGCGTATTTGAACGAGTGGAAATATGGGGACTGCAGGCAAACACCTCGAGCGTTGCATAAGGTAGTTGCCAAGTCGGGGCACGACCCAGTGGAGTTCCCACTACACTCCCTTCGGATTGGAGGCGCGTCGAGCTTGGCTGCGAAGGGGGTTGTGTGCCAGCACGAGTAATCCAGAGAGAAGGGAGGTGGAAATCGAATACGCAAAATTCACAAGGTTCACCTTCGGGATGTTGTTGATTTGGCATCCCGAGGCTGTCGCAGGTTGGAAAGGGTGTGCAAAGGCATGCTATATATGAGCCTAAGCGGGGTTCACAGGTGTTGAACCACTGGTGCTGTACAGCTAGTGCTGGTGTTCTGCACGGGTGTTTTTGAATTTCCGTAGACGGGTGGGTTGAACTCGTCCAGCTTGTCATCTGAAAGGCCACACATACACTCACACGCACACACAGAAGCAAAGATTGTAGCTTTTCAAAACAGAAGAACTCGAAGTGCAGCTGCGGATGTACCATGCCTGCCACGAAACGTCGATAGGTGTTACGGTGTGACACAGGTAGTTCTGGCAGGAAATACGGAAATCGACCAACAGCGCAACGTACGTAGGCTATGAACACGTAGATCTGCGTAGATCATGATACCAAAATAACAAAACTATAACGCGCGCTTTCGTTTTACAAGCTTCAGCTGCACATAATAGCACAGAGAGAGCTGCACAGGGCCCCGTGGCATGGAGCCAACTACTGCTGTACGACACCTGATGCGTGCCTCGTTCAAGTCGGTGTAGTTCTTCTTGCCTCGTGCGTGCTGTGTGATGTGCGCCTTCTTCATGCGGCGCCGCGGCAAAACCAAGTTATCGTACTTCATGCCGATAAAACAACAGACGGACAGGATTTTCATGTCACCGGCGAGGCGGTGCAAAGTCGGACCGCCTCCCCGTGGGTGCTTACCAGGTTTGGCGACTTTGAAACCCCACAGCACGCGCCACGGACATCGGCCGGTCCCAAGCCTGAGGCGTGTGTACACGCGGGATCGCTGCGTGCCCAGCCGCCGAGGGCACGAGAAACGACCCACGGGCCGAAGAAAAACAAATGATGAAGCCCCCCAAACCTCAATTTGATACATAGACATATATGCCCGTAGTTGTATGGAGGACTCCGGATACGTATCGTGGAAACCAGCCAGGTAGAACAGGTGTCCCTGGAAAGAGCCGGGACAAGGAGCGAAGTTAGGCCTTAAATAATCAGTAATTAGGACGAGCCTCGGTGATGGAGTAGGTGATTCGTATACTACCATTTTGGGGGAACTCGCCTCTCCGCAACTGTTATTTCGCAGTAGGACTGGTCGGAGTTAAGGGATGGAGCGAAGGCTTTATACATAGTTTGGCGCGAGGAAATACCGCAGAAACGGGTTGCCGAGGTAGGCGTGCCAGCCTTGATACATTTCCCTAATTTGTATTCTGCAGATACTAATGATGAATCAATTCGAAATATATAAAACAAAGTGGAAGATTGGGTGGAAGACACAAACCGGATTTTGTCAAGAAGAGACAATTTCAGAGTTATTCCATTTAGATTGTGATATGTTATACCGAGAACAGTCAACCCGCCAGCAGTCTTGCTGCTGCTGTTGTTGTGGTAGGCAGTACGTACACTAGAAATGATACGCGTAGGACCGCCTGCAAGCACGATTCGAAGACAGCGTGCATTGGAGGAAGCAAACGATGGCGGCTACGCAAGAATAGTCACTGGCTAGTCACTGGCTTTGTCACGCCCATCCGCCGCTTTAATTTCGAAGGCGAGGGGAACGGAGATCAACTACGTGTGTGTGATACCAGGTATGGTGCTTATTGGCCAGTTGTCTATTTGCCATATTTTCGTTGAATTTTTTGCGGGGAGTTAATGGTGTAGTGCCATTTTGGGGGGCTCGGCTGTCCTAGACTGTGTTTTGGCAGTAAGACTGATCGGAGTGAAGGGAGGCAGAGAAGGGTTTATATAGGGGATTTGACAAAAAGGGGGACGCACCCCATTTATCGTGACGAACTGGGGGACACAGGTTTTCGCCGCCGAGTACGCCCATGTACTCTGTCAAATCGACTCGAAACCAAAACCTGATGCGTTTGCCAAACTCCCATGGTATCTCCCAACGATCCACTGTATACCGTATTGGGCACGTGTAGCGGGTGAACGAGAGCGATCAAAAGGGGGCTGTTAGTATAACCCCCTTTGTGGCATGCTTACGCGAGGGTATCCCCCGTTGCCTCTATTAAGTTTGAGAAGTCCCCCTTTTTGCCGTAGCATGCCCCTTTGTTGGCACGTTTCGGATAGAGGTCCCCCTTACTGGGTAAAAAAGACCACGGTAAATGACCGCTCCATATTTTGGTTGTTGTAGCACGCCCAACAGACGACGTCTAATGTCGAAAATTCCAACGCCCCATACCCGGCAAACGTTGTCAGAATATCAGCATATATACGTGATGTGCGTATTGTGTATTCCACCGGATGATTCCGTGAGTACTGCCTGAGAGCAGGTCCACTTTGGGCAACTTCCTGCAGGTACCAGGTGTGTACGTACGTATTGTTGCTGCGTCTTTTTTACGATATATATCGCTTGTGTATACGTTATTTATCCAAAGTCTGTACATACTACACTACAGTATATAGTGATACGTATGCACACGACGGTGACGACAGACAAGAACATAAGCCACAGACGCGAGTCGACGATGGAAGAAGGGGCTGAAGTCCTCTCGCTACAAAAAAGCAAGGCACGAGCCGTAGTGGGGAGGAGAGGGAGGAAACGAGCCTGCTATGTAGTAACCTGGGTCTGAGTTACAACTACGAGCATAATAGGGAAAGAGATCATACCGGCGAAGATAAAAAATCGTGGAAGAAGAGCAAGGGCTGAGAAAATATGACCAACCTGCGTCATGATGAGGTTCTCATTGACGTATATATGATATGATGTATACGTACGAGTGTACTGCTGCTGTACGCATATGTAGTAGTACCTGTACCGTCGTATGCGTATACGCGTATATCAGGTACGTACCATGGCGTAGAGCAGAGGAGAGCCCTGTTGTACCAGGCCGTTAGCTGATGAGCTGTTCGGTCACAGTGATGGTAAATATATATTTATGAGTATACCGTGAATGCGCAGGGCCGGTGGATTGGTGTTGACGACCACCTCTGTAACAAGAACCTCGCCGCCGGTGCTTGGCAGTGCCCCTCGATATATGGGGAGTGTCCCCCTTGTTTGTCAACTGCCCGTTTATATATAGTCTTGCGAGAGATAATACGACTGAAACCGGTTGCTGCTAATAGACGTGCCGGGCTTGGGATGCTTCCCTCCTAAAGGTCACAGATAGAAATTATTAATCCATTTGAAAGATATACAACAACATCAATGGCTACATGCGACACAAGTGACCACTACTACTACTGCTGCTACTGCTGTCCAACCAGGGGCCTGTAGTATGAGCGAAGAGTATGATGATTTGTCTTTCGATAGTTGAATCATAAATAGCGTATGTACTATTATGGCAACAATCGCAAGCAAGGGAGGCTGAAGAATCTATTAGATCTAACGGATTTCTTGCATCAGTATCATTTAGATAGAACGCAGTTAAATACCTGTGTTGCTTGTTTTTCTATACTACGAGCGGTCAATTCTCAATTGATGGCATTCATTTGGTAGTTGGTTACTGATTCATGGAGATAAGCCTAAACCGTTTTCTCAATGATATTTGATTGGCTGGAGAGAATTACGACACAGGTCGTGGGGATAAGACTAGTGGTACACAACCACTGAAAGGAATGGACGGAACCAGAGGTGCCACGCTGGTAGCTGTACTCGCTGACGTCCTTCTCGCCCCTCCTCAATATGGTAATACCTTTGTTCTTCATGTCTTCACCGTTTATTATTCTTCTACACACCCAAATATATTATCATCTGCATGTCCTGCTGTACGGGCCCACCCCCGGCACGAAGCGATCAATTGTGCGAGGTGAATCGTTCGATACGTTAACTTGGTGGAGCGGGACATGGGACGATTATATCCTTCATGTACCTCACTGTGAAACAGAAGCAGGCCTGCATCATCCAAGCCCAGGCGCAGGCTGCTGCACGGACATGGTGAGAAACGGGTTATCAGGCTGAGGAGAGTGAGGACTATCGAGGGGGCTGGTTGGAGAGCGAGCTTGGTTAGTCTGGGAAGTGAGGTCCAGCGTCGCCGCAGGCGCTGCCCCCTCCGATCCAGGCTTCGCGAAAAGGAGACGATCACCATCAGCCTGGAACGGAGCTTTCTTAGAGTCCCAGGTCTACGTATGATGTTCGGCAGGAATGTTGTTGTATGTTTTCTCTATATGGTGTTCGGCAAATGTTTGTGTTGCTCGTAACAAGAGTATTTGGACCTAGATTAATGCCGCCCACCCTTCCTCCCTTTCACTCTTATTTTTGGTTGGAATTCCTGTAGATCCGTTTTGGTAGCATTACAGTGCTGTGGTACGCAGCTTGGGTTTGGGAGGGGTAGAAGGGAATACAGCAGGAATGTATGTTGATTTGCGAGACGAAGGAGGAGAAAAATGTATCGTGTATACTATCGGTACTATTGCTCTGCTATGCACGTTTGACCAAAGGGCATTGGGTACACTCTGGCTGAGATATATTTACATTCTTGTTTGTTTTTATTCTCTTGTTCTTGCAGATTGAAGGCCGAGTGGAACTACGCATACGTACTGTTGGTTCCAATGCTGTCGTCAGATGCCCTCTTCGACGAGGTTGTTTGTGGTTGTTTCAATGGCATACAAGGCAATCAACGTATATTATGATTCAGCAGCGATATTGATTATCGTATTTTGGAAAGCCAATGACTGTCGGCTACGAGTGTTCTTTGGATGCTTGGAGGATGGATGCTTGTGTTTCTTTTTCTGAGTTCTGTCAACTCGTTGATGACATATCGTCCACTGTCTTGTTTATGGTACAATATGTACCCTGTATGCTTTCGAGTGTGCGTAAAATAATCAGGATGCGTACCGGTACGTAGCAACCCGTTGATTCTCTCTGGGGTTTGGAGACAATTTGGTTGTTTTTTATTTTTGTTCTTGGAGTCAACCACCGTTTGCAAACGGGGTATGCTCTGATGCAATAACACGTACTCGCGTTATCTTGGCAAGTCATTGAACGTTGCTGCACCTTTATTACACTATTTGGAAAGCCAGAATAACTTGGTGAAGTGCTGTATACGTATGATATGGTTCGCCGAAGAACACCAACCGTGCTTCGGGGTTGTTTTAGTTTTAGAAATTTGATACGGATGGTATTTTTATTTTGGGGTTTAAGCTTATTTTGGGGTTTAAGCTATGATGTCCGTGAGGTTTGTTTTTATCAAGAAGGTTGGACATTTCGGCAATGCCGTGGATCAGGAGGGGTGAAGGATTGAGTGATCAATACATTAGTATGGTATCATTTGCATGAACGTATTATTGTAGCATTGGCCGGAAAACCTTTGTGAGTTGCTGGAATTGGGTTGTTTTGGTCTGAAATTCATCTTTGGATTTAGAATTCAGGTGTAATATGTAAATAGTTTTGGTTGGGTTATTGGCGATTTGGAATTCCAAGCATGATGCATGTATGAACGAAGAGTATGCTGATCTATGTTTCGGTAGTTGGAGCAAGAATCGCGTCAATACGAGTAGTATGGTGATAACCGCATACAAGGGAGGCGGAATAATCTATTGGGTCTAACGGATTACTTGCATCGTTATAATTTTAGATATAACGCAGTTGAATGCCAACATAGGGCCGGTGTTGCGTGTTTTCCCATAGTAGCAGCGGTCAGTTGTCAATTGATGGAATCTATCGGGTAGCTGATAACCGATTCATGGAAATGTATCAAAATACGTTTTCTCTATAGAACTGTATTGGCTTGAGGGAACTACGATATAAGTGGTAAGAGTAAAACGGATTAGGACTAGAGGTACACAAAAACTGGAGGTATTGGACGGAACGAGAGGTGCCACTCTGGGGACTCTACTCTGTCCCTTTCTATTCCCTCCTTCGACATGATACAATTTTTTTTCTCATCTTATTCTCGCCATTCCACGGGTCCGTGAGCCGTCCTATTCCTATCCTGGTGCAAACGCTACACCCCGTGTACGGGTTATCCATTCTGGCTGTCTTCGGGTGGACTACCAATTACGTCAGAACCAGAGTATTGGTGGCCAGTAAGTACAGGGAGGAAGGGAGGTTGACGCTGGAGCTCCGTTTACCTTGTTTTGTAGGGCTTTGGGCGATGTCGCTGGGGATGCGAGTGACGACGATTAACCTGTAGCCTTTTCGTGTGCCGGCAGAGGTGTAGTGCTCGGCCGCTGAATGTTGGGCGTTACGGAATGCCTCGGGGGGTGGGCACGTACGCCCGCCGCTGTGCATCGCGTGCCACTCGGAGAGGCTTGTTGAAAGTTAACCCCTTCATCCGATGCAGGTAGCTCGAGGACTATCCATGCCCCAGCCTAAACAGTAAGGCGTTTGGCGGTAGGAGGTTCCTTACATTTCGCCGACTTCATACAGGAGGGCGTTGCTTGGGTAGAGCCAACGAAATAGGAGACGACGATTGGTGTCCATAACATGGAGACTTGGCGGTGCGTACCCACCGAAGGATCCACGCGTCTTCGTTCCTCTTGTTCTCCCGGTTCAAGGATATCCTTTGGGCCTGCCTGGAGGGGACGCGCCTCGATTTCCTCTGCTGGAGGAGATGTGAAACGGTTAAACAGGTGCTGTTCTGTGTCCATTTCTCGTTGCGGTGGCGGCACCGCCAGCGCGACGCCATTTACAGCAAACAACAATTAGAGACAGCTCGAAGAAATGTTATCAATTCGTGGAGCCATGGTGAGTCTTCAGACCATTGGGGGTAGAGATTCCTCACCCACGGAGCGTTCGGGGACCCCCTTGTGCCGGTCTGGCGCCTACCTCGGGTTCCTGCCGCCTCCACCACGACTACATAATGCCTGTTGGTGCCTTCGAGCGGGCGAGTCGGTCATAATGGGTTAGGGGTGTACAGACGAGTGTCTCGGAGAAAGCAGCACGAACCACCGGTGTATAGATGGGGACCAGCCCGAACCCAGGGCGAGCCCCTCGGCGAGAGAGCAGCGCACCACCTGTAGTCGTTGACTGAATGGAGGGCGCGACGAAGAGACCATATCGCGGAAGGAGAGGGGAGTGACTGGATAACGGTAGGGACAACACCTACGTTTTTGTTGAGTTCTTCAGTTCAGAAGCTCTACGCTCTAACCAACATTCGATTATGATCGAACATTATAAGCTGGTAAGACCTATACCCAATTCAGTGAGTTTCCCATCCAACGAATAATCTTGTAAAGTACGCATCGGGTCCCTACATAGCACGTAGTTCTTGAGATGAGAAGATATGTCAGCTATATATATATATATATATATGCTAGGGCTCAAAGGTTCCACCCCTTTCATAGCACGGCTGACGCAAGCGGGAAGCGGATTGCAGTGGGCGCTGATGGACCTTGGACCGGTGCATCAGAGAGGATAGGGAGGGCGTGGGGTCAATCTAAGGCATGAAGGGAGAGCAATCGCAGGGAACGTCGCGGGGGCTACGATATTGTACATTTATGTGCGACATCGTCTGAAGGACCCCTCAGAGCATCGGTCGGCACGTCCGGGAACACGATGCCATGCACCTACATGTGTTTTCCTCGGTAAAACCCGGGGCGACGTGGCAAGCGGAGCGTGCTTTCTTAGGCTCCAACGTAACCCGACGCAAAGTGCTATCCGTGCGTTGCGTGTATTAACAGGAACTCCGCATTGGGCGTGTGGTGCGCGGCTCCTGAGTTACGTTAGGCAGTCCGCAATAGAGGCAAGCACTATCAACCGGGCTCAGCCAGCTAGTTGCTGCGTAAGGTTTAGCTCCGCAGAACGTGTATTACGAAATAGTTGCGCTCCAGGCCAGTGCTGATTATCGGTCTTGTCCAAGAGGACAGGATGAAAGAAAATATGAGGAGGAGAAGTACAGTGAGAGAATGCGCGGCGCAGTGTGCGATGCACGCTCGATCGATCACAAACTTGGGACCCCCATAATGCTCCATCAACAAAAACCTCAAGCAAAAACCCTCGGGTGAACTTTACTTAATATTTGGGGTACGTAGGTACGAAACCGTATTCCCATATGCAGTAATTCCGCCGCATACCTACCAAATCGGCCTGAAACGCACCGTTCTGCTGTACTGCCGTAGCACCTCGTTGTGCTGCTGTGGCCTACTTGCTACAGACGACTATGTTACCGATCAACGACTCGGTACAGGCTACTGGCTGCTGCTGGGTAGCATGGTAGCTATCTTTAATAGCGTGTTGAAGCCCCTAGCCGGTGAACGGCACCGCACCGGCGCCGCTTCGCCGCCCACGAGATGGACATGAATTGGAAGCGGTCGGGCAGAGCGACTACGGGCGTTTACAGACGGGCCGCGCGGAATGGAATACCAATAACCTGTCAAATCGACGCTTTCACGGTGGCGCATAGAGTTAGTTGTCAATTATGCATCAGTTTGTAGCCATGGCACGCTCATGGGGTTCATTTAATTGTCTCGCGCTCCTCCATTGAAGGGCGTTGCACCTCACCCTAACCCTGAGTTGGGGCAAACATATTTTCGCCACCTGATAAACAATCTATACGTCTAGGCAAAACGCCAAACCGAGAAATTCAAATGAAACTGCAAATATATTGGGCAGTTAAACAATTCAGGAGCCCCGTCAAACAGAAAATGTTGGATCCAAACGTTTCCTCTTCTACCGTAGCACGGAAGTTCGCCTAATTTATCATCAATCCAAACCGTATTCGAGGTATCACCAACAACCCAATCAACACCGGAGTTTGGACAATCCAATCCACACCGGAGTTTCAAGAATCATCAACCCAAACCACACCCGGGTTTGATAGCCCGATTTGCGTCCCATTTCGTGCCTGACACGTTAAGAACCTGCATTATACGAAGTACTCTAAACATGTCTGTTCGTAAGTCTCAATCCTGGATGGCCTGACCACCCCGCGGTCGGACGGGCTCCTAAATATTCGTTGTAATACAGGCTACAATAAGCTCGACACCCAACCTCTGCAAGACCATTAACGTTTCGTAACGCTTGCGAAGGTGTATGTAACCCTCTACAGCGTGTAATCCTCATTGCTGGTAGATCCAGCGGGATCTTCTTCATATGCGTTGTACTAGAGGGCAAAGCGGGGCACTTGTGGGCGTCAATTTGTACGCAGTCTCTGAAAGCCACTATCCGTTCAGAACACCTGCGAAGGTGTATGTAACCCCCTACAAAATGAAACCGTCATTTCAGGTCGATCCGAACGAAGCTTCTATATGTTCGTTGCATTAGGGGGCAGAAAAAGGTGCAGTTGGCCACGATCACACAGCCTCGTCAAGCCAATAATCCGCCGTAACGCCTGCGAAGGTTTATGTATGCACGTGTGCTACGATAGGGATAGCACACATGGGCCGAGCCAATTCTGACTAGCTGTGTCGCCAAATGAGGAACTACCCGATTTCGTTAGAATACCAATCGTATTTTGCTTTAGCGTCCTTGATATTCCTCGGTCATGGTATTGGTCATCGGGTGGCCTTGTGTTTGGGTTTCAAATTCGGTTATTTCTGAGTGTGAGGCATAGAGCTCCTTGATTGAAGAATCTCATTGAATCATAGGGGAACCCTGCCGTAGCATGCGTCTATAGTCCTCGGCAGCGTGTAATCGTCATAGCTTGTAGATACAAACAAACAATGTCGTACAGTGTACAAGGCCTTCCCTTCGGTATGTTGTTTACTTGGCATCCCGGGGGTATCGCAAGTTGAAAAGGGTGTGCAAAGACATTTCATAGATGAGCCTACAGTAGTACGCAAACAACAGTTAAGAAACACCTGGTTTGGCTAAGACTCGAGGCTTCTTGCGATCACAACGTTGAGCGTACGCCCATAAAATACAATTATGTAGGATTTAGAGTTGCGTTCCTCGCTAGTCACAAATGCTTACCGCTGTAGTGTAAAGTTTAAATTTTGGAAACAATAACTCAGCAAGAACTTCTTGACCCTCACATCCTTAACAAATGTCGCGTACTGTATGTTCGTTGGTGTGTTACTGCTGCTGCTGCTGCTGCTGCTGTGCATCTGCTGTACTACGCGGGCGTTTTCGGATTTCCGAGGAAGTGCGGGTTGAAATCGTCCGGCTTGTCTTCTAAATGGCCACAAATACGCTCACACACGCACACAGTTCGTAAGTTTTGCCCAAAAGAATAACTCGAAGTGCGGTTGATTGAGGTTGTAACCTGTCTGCCACATGTCGTCAAAATATTTTAGGGTGTGATAAAGGTATATCTCGCAGCGAATATGTAGATTGACCGACAATGCAACGTACGTATGATCTGAACACGTAACTCTGCGTAGATCATGATTCCAAAAGGACGATACTAAAACGCGCACTTTGAGTGTTGAAGCTGCAACTGCACATACCCCAAGCGAGCTGCACAGAGGCCCGCAGCATGGTACCAACTACTTCTGCGCGACGCCTGGTGTATTCCTCGTTCAAGTCGGTGTGGTTCTTGTTGCCTCGTGCGTGCTGTGTGCTGTGTGCCCTGTTCGTGCGGTAGGGCAAAACCAAACAATCGTACTCCATGCCGACGAAACAACAGTCGCACGGCTTTTTCATGGCACCGGTCAGGCGGTGCCATGTCGGAACGCCTCCCCGAAGTTACTTGCCACATTGTTCTACTTTGAACCCCCAGACCACGCGCCACGGACCTCAACCGGAGCTTAAACTTGAGCCGTGAGTACGCTGCGTGCACCGGGGCCGAGAGCACCAAAAACGACGGGCGGAAGAGAAACAACTTCCGAAGTTCTTCAAACAACGTCAATTGTAAACAGACATATTACTTGAAATGAAATGCATATTTTAGAGACAGACCCAAGCTTATCTCTTGCGGACAAGGGTCGTTTCTCGCGCTCTCGGCTGCGGGGCACGCAGGGGTCCCGCGTGTACACTGCGGCGCGTGGTATGGGCGTTCAAAATTGCGGGGAAATATCTATTTTTGCGGGAACTGATTCCGACTACCTAAGACCAACCATAGTCGAAACCCCAATGCCGCACAATGCGTGCTATGAGCGTTCAAAGCGCCACATGGTCCACGCGCACAACACGGGCGCAACATGATCCTATGTACACGGTGCTACCTTGCGCCGTAGTGTCGTCCATTGCATACTCCACAGCCGAGAGCGCGAGGCCCTCGCGGCCACACCTTACCTCTCTTGTCCTTTGCTTCGTACTGCAGCAGTTCGCCTATATCTCGGTGAACACGTTCGTTTAATGCTGGTGCCTATATATATGTACGACAGCATATCAATACTAAAACTACAAACAATAGTTTTCAAACACGTTCGTTGATTGCTTCTGCCAGCTGTTGTACGTGTACTAAATATACAAAATGTTTTGGATGCTGACAGAACAATTATCCTGATGGGGAAAAGGGGAGCCAGACAAGAATACCGTAAGTACGACACGAGCTCAACACCTATATACTGATACGTATGGACAATGCTAGCTTCGCCAGAGTGTACGCGTAACGTACGTAGGACACGGGCGCGACATTATCCTACGTAAGCTTGATGGTGGTGGTGCTGCTGCTGCAAAAGGCTTGGAGACCGAAGTGTACGCCCCCTGTGTACCCCGCAGCCGTCTGCGACAGCTATCTCGGCGAAAGGTTCTTTGCTGCTGCCTATTTACCTGTACGTTGTATCTGTACTCAAAATTCAAAATCTTTCACGGCGGCACCTCTTTTGTCCTTTCCTTCGGCCTACAGCAGTTCGCCTTTACGGCCCGTTATAATGAGGAAAACAAATGAATCGAATTCAATTTCTTAAATTGAATTGAAACCAATTTGGTTCCGATTGGTAAAAAACTAATTCACCAAGAAGGTATTTTCATTTTGAGGAGAGGGAAATTCGATTCAATTGAATCACAAAGAAGTATTTTGGACTTCTTTTGAATCGAATCGAAATCAATTTGAGGAGTTGATCCAACTCGACATGGCATGTTCACACTGGTCCAAAGTCCCCGAGGCAGTCCGTCGGCTGTTTCGGCTTTGTCGACGACCACCACCTAGGCGATAAAACGCGAACCTCAACGAAAGGTGACCGGAGCAATAGCCACGCCCAAGCCCAAATATCATAGCACATCGTACCCTGGCGGTGGCGCCTAAAACAAAATCATGGCGGCGAATCAAGTTCGTTCATTGCTGCTGCCTGTATACCTGTACGTTGTACAAGTATCTGTACTAGACATTCCAAATATTTTGATGATGACAGAACGATCATATTTTTAAAGCATTCTGACTCTAGTATTGAACCTCTTTGTTGGATGCTGCATGGAGACATACATTATTTTTCATACGATTACACAAGGGCACCTATGTAGGGTTGATGGTGCTGGTGTGAAGACATACATTACTTTTCAAACGATCATATTTTTCAAACGTTTTCATGGGGAAATGGAGAGCCAAACAACAAGTACGACACGAGTGCAACAAATGTATACCGGTCCGTAGGACCAATGCTAGCCTCCGCCGCCATAGTGTGCACATAACGTAGGTACGACACGTCGATGATGCTGTTTGTTGCTGGTGCTGCAAAAGGGTTGCAGACTGTAGTGTACGCCCCCTGCGTTGGGCGTTGCAGCAGTTTCTCCGCTTTCAAGATATCTGAAAAACGGAGTCGAAACGGGTGAATGTACCAGGACAACTACACGCCGAACGGGGACGACTCCGACGGAGACAATGACCAAAGCCACAACTCCTACTGCGGCCGATCGAGAAACGCCAGCCGCTGCAACTCTGCAACTCCCATGTGCCTTGGTTCATTGTCAACGAAATCGGCAATGCCGCTTGCTTGCTGAGAGGTATTGCCCGTCATGTTTACAACAACGCTCAATTGCATTTGATTGTGCGATTGTGCACCACCAACTCGTTCATCACATGTCTCAGCACATGTTTCACGTGGTCCCGGATTCTGGAGGAAACACTTTCCACCAAACAATGTCCGCCGGGATTGATGAAGAGTATATCAAGGTTTGTGGCTCCCCTCAAACACAGTACCAAAGCGTTCAACACTATCTTAAACCCATGGCGAACGCCTCCACGTACGCGACACACACCGCACTCGTGGCCGCCAACCAATTGTACAACATCAATGCTCGAATTACCTTCGAAGGTCATTCTTATCCATTACCGCCAGGTGCTGACACGTGTGACGTGCGGTACAGCAACGAGCATTCTTCCACGTTACAGTACAACATTCCTCCGTCCAGTTATCTACTGTAGTTACCTATCATATTTGTAGTACTCCCGGTGCTCCAACCTTCAGCTTCAGGTTTCGCTCGCTCTCGCTGCTCTTCTTGGATTATGCATGCCGCATGGGCTACTGTAATGTTCAAAGGAAACAGTCGTACCAGGTACTCAGCAGGACGGGTTCCTGCTGACTACCTCTCTTTCTTTTGAGCATTATTGTATATATAGTACTCATGCTGCATGTTTTATCCTAGTAGTTACCTGCGTATCCCTTTTCTACTTACGAAGCTTCCGGTGTTTCAAGTCACCCACATCCCGAAGGGGAACCTTGTGCGAAGTATAAAATACAATATACCACAGGTAAGCGTTAGCAAACCAGTACCGACTATTCCGTGGCCAAGACAACTACTCACGCTGGTCACTTGAAACTGCCACACTAGTATCTCCTTCCTCTCCATCCATACCAACACCGAGCATAAGTGATCTTGCAACTAAAATACCGGATGATATACGAAGTAGGTGAAAACGCGAAGGGGACGCAAGGTTGACACCATGCCACCAACAATATAAGCTGTGTGACTTGCCCACGCTCGCTCTCAAACAAGTTTGGCGAACAAGGTGTATGGACTAATACCCGCTCTCCACTCTCGGACAGCCTGCTTTGACCATCTCTCACTGGGGGATAGCTATGGGGCCTTCCACTCGTTTCTGTACGTATACTTGTCGAAACTGTGGAACCAGGCTTGGGGTTTCAGAGTTCTGGCTCCACAATTTCTGCTCGATACTACTGAAGGAATATTTCCCCTTCACTCCAAGAAAGTGTTGGGTGCAGGCTTGTACCCTTCAGTTGTAGCACAATGACGCTTCCGTCAATGTCCGCTTCCGGACGCAATTGAGCTACCGATCTTGGCTCCCAGTGTGTGTGGCAAAGACGCACCCTAGCCGGCCAAGACGGACGAGAAATATCGCCGGAGTCAGACATCCTGCAACCGGGGAAAACGGGCGCGTAGTTAAGAGGAAACGCCATCAGACGTTACACGTTATGACCGATCCTGGTCGGTGCATAATATTTTGGCTGTAAGCTCCTCGGTGATAGTGACATCGTGATTGCCGAAAGAAGTAAACCTATCGATCATATGCATCAACGATTGCTGTCACGTTCGCCCACACCCGTCAACAGTGGTCGTCTCATTCAGAAAAACAAAAACACGCGAGAGCACCTCCCACGGGCGCGCCGACTCTATTAATGGTTCTGCCCACACGTACGCACCAACCGTTAAACCGGATCGTCGCGCGGTGCGGTAGTTTCCCAGTGCGGTTGTTCGATTTGCTGATGCTCTCTGAAGTCGGTTGCTCTCACGCACTGATCACAGCATGGGACGTTGTGATTCAACGGCCCTTGACGGCTGGCCTTCACTCCCTTAAACCCGGTTACCCCCGCTACTGTTGTCTCCGCAGACCTCTTGAAATCGCGGGGCTTTAGATGAGGGTCCTGGCGAGTCGCTGCCACGAAGAATATTGGCCATAGTATCAAGATCAGGTCTGATGTCAAGCAGCAGAGGCGGAGCGGACGGGCGGGCGGGTCGGTGGAGGCATAAAAACCACTTGGTGGGTCGTGGGGTGAAAACGAGAGAACACTTAGGAGCGGAAGCCGCGCTTGAGCCGGGGACCCCCCGAAGGGACCCCTCCCTAGATAACCAAGAGGGT
>JAYJME010001626.1:0-15797 GCA_036873775.1 Costaria costata
ACCCCGGATCTGATGCACGACTAGGGAGGGAGAAGGAGAAAGACGAGTGAAGATAATAAATGGGAAGATCAAAAAAACAAAAAAAAAATGTCGGTTGATGACGTTTGAATGTGTCGTACGCAGTACTCTGGCATGACAGTGCGTGGTGCGATGCATATGTTTTGTAATGCATTATCTCTCTGTCGTAGCTTGTGACCACAGAGCGTGTTTCTCCTAGGGTCAAGAATCAGCACGGACAATGGGTGCGCTGGATGTCGACGAGTAGAAGAACGGTTTAATGTGAAGAACACACATATACTCCGTCACGATTCTGCCCTCGTAGGCGGGACAGCTGCCAAGTTTTGAGTGCGGCGGGAAGCGGGAAGTGGGAGTTGATGCGTATTCGTATATACCGATATACCGTATCATCATGCTTGAAGAATTGGTCTTTGAACCGGAGATTTCCGAACATTGCAATTAAATATTGTAACTTTCGCAATTAAATATGGGTAACTTTTACGAGGTACGATATATACTGCTGTACAAAATACAAAATATAGGCATGTCCAGATATGTCATAATTATCTCGGTACTTGAACGTCTGCAGGCCAGCACAAATCTACAAGGAGAGTCAGGTGTACCAGTCCAGGCCAGCAGGCCAGGTGCTCGGGTTATTTAGTGGTTAGTGCTGCTGCTCAAGTGCTCAAGTCTTGAAGCAGCATGCATGCGGCTCATGTAGGTCGGTTATCACTAAAACTACAGTCAGTATGATCATACTGACGTCGTTAATACATCTATCTGGTAAGATGTGATACGATATATATGAAAATTACGAATTGGAGGTTTGAATATTTGAATTGGGCGAATGCGCGCGGACCATTCCTGTTTCCATCGTCTTGCGGAGAAACTCGCGATCGCTTTCCCTGTGTGTTGCGTGTTGCGTGTTGCGTGTCGGGAAACCTTGGGGAAACCTTCACCGTGCGGGAAATTAACGATAAAGGTACTGGTTTGACCTTGATGTGCGAGTATGATAGCTCGCTCGTCATAATTTGTGTGACACCACAAGTCACGCTGCACGCGGCTTCGACAGGCCACATACACAACCATAAGCAAGCACCGGGAACCTACATACACACCTTCCGTAGTTTAATCCTAATCCACCCTCCCGGAGAAACTTGGGAGTCTTTCATGAGGTTCTATTTCTATTTCATAATTTTTTAGCCGCTGTAAATAAATATCGCGATCGATCGTAATCTGTACAGGTATACTAGTAGTGGTGTAACTCACGCGCGCGCGCTTTGCGCGACACGAGAAAAAGGCACAGAAAATACCTTTTTGATTGTGAGCTCACCGAGATCCGAGCCCTGGCCCCAATGCCAGCAGAGGTGATAGCTTTAGAGTTCACTCGCAGCTTTCAAATGAACAAAGCAAGCAGTACAGATATACAGCGAGTGGTACTTCGTGTAGGTTCAGGAATAAGAAATGACCCCAAGAAGAAAATAAGAAAATAAGGCTAACTTTTTGGTCGACGTAAATAAACTAGAAACTACAGCAGTAGCCCTCTTCGTGTTCGGCTGTCAGCACAACACGTGTTCGGCTGTCAACACAAGTCGGAACTCACGCTAAGGAACATTTGAAGCAGGGGGCACCTTTTCCGAATAACCGGCAACAGCGAGAAACAATCGCACAAGAAAATCGTGTTTCAATTCCTTTGGGGGATAAGAAACCAGATATAAGAAACTGGCCTTGCGTTCGATCAACAAATAACACTCTAGCCTATTATGGGCTATGTTAGTTACAGCACCGTCATACCCGATACTAGGTAGGTCTGAGGCTCACTCCAATTCCGCGCTTCTTATTGGCGGGCCTATCCTGTCGGAGAGGAGCACAAGTAAGTACGTTTTTTTGCCATCTCTTTCCATTCGGTGGAGACGAAACTACCTGATATGCAAGATGGCTATGGCATTGCGGGGGAGCGGCAGGAAAACCTTGACTGAGTTCGACTGTCAGACTGGGTTAGCTGTCTTTAGTCTTCACGTCAGTGTGTGTGTTCTTCGCATTCTTCTATTCGTCGACATCCAGCACACCCGATGTCCGTGCTGATTCTTCACCCTAGAAGATAACGCGCTGTGGTCACAAGCTATTAATAGACACCGAGAAAATGCATTACAATAATGTATTCGACAAAGTACTGTAATTGTCATCCCATCGTACTGGGTACGACAGGCACAACATACATATTATATCATACATACGCCAGCAACCGACATACATCGAAAGAGAGAACACGAAATAAATCAAAAGAAAAAGAAAGGAAAAGGAAGAAAAAGAAGAGAAGAAAAAGAAAAAGAAAAATGACGTTTATAAACTACCGGTATTTATAGTCATTATGCAATGTACGGTACATACAAACTGTTCATATACTCCGAGTAAGTGAATGATACCCGTAGCTTGTTCCTCAATCAACGGCGGCACAGAGCGGCGCATGTCAACAGACCTCCGATCATATATAGCCCGCAAGAAAATATATGGAACAATGTGGACAGTCTAGGCACCACGGAAAATGCGACGTGCCTGGTGTGTTTGGGTGTTCTTCAGATTAAACCGTTCTTCTATATACGCCGACAAACAGCCGTACAAGAAGAGCAGCAGTGCAAATCGTACTGGTAATTTTATTTTATACATGGTTTAATAAAATTGAAAAAATACGTCAGCTGTGAGTACGCTATACATGGTTGAAGAACGCAATTGTGGACAGCTGTCACCAAGAGCCAAGAGCTGACCTTACGTAGCGTACCTGGTATCAGGTACCGGTATTGCGACCACAGAGCGTGTTTCTCCTAGGGTGGAGAATCAGCACGGACAATGGGTGGGCTGGATGTCGACGAGTAGAAGAACGGTTTAACCCCTTTAGAGCCGGAAACGGTTTTTGGGGACAAAACTACTTGGAAATAGTGTAGGATCATTTTTCCGGTGGTGAAAGGGTTAATGTGAAGTAACACACACATATCATATGGCATGGATTTGTACCGGGATGTATGATATGTGCGCGTGCGGAAACCTCGCCTCTTATGATAGCGTCGAGAGGACGAAAAGTAATGATCAATGATCCGTCGATGAAATACACCACAAAGTACAAGGTACCGCCGTGCACGTACAGAGTAGCAGAACTTTGCTCGGACGTGTTCATATTAATATTAGTAATACTCGTATTATAGTTCATACCGGTACCTACCTTGCCTGGGATTATATCATACCAGGTATAAAACACAGAACAACAACAACAATATGTACCGGCACAAGCAGTAGTACCACTCACTAGTACTCATATGATATATCTGGTATTATATTATACATAACATATTATTACCAGGTGTGACACTGCTGTAAGTGCTTGTACGTAGGGCAAAACCAGTGGTCACTCGGTTCACTTGATTTCAAAATACTTCTACTTTGACGTCGCAGCAGTTTATCCCTTCGTCTCCCGGCCTTCGTCTTCGTCTCGTCGGCATGCCTATCTCTGATATCATGATATATGACATCACGATGTCACCATATCGCGTTATTATGGTATACGGGATACGGGTACGTACATCCAGCTCGTGTACGTAACTATGGTGCGGCCTGTCTGGCCTACTATACTCGTTCAGTGTGCGTGTGCCGCCCATGCGCTTACCGGTAGGTACGTAATCCTGGCTAATCCGGTAACAACGTAAAAAAAGAGCCGGCCCACGCGGGTCCCGATCAGCCGAATCGCCATTTGCGCAGGGATTCGATTCAATTCTAAAATATCTATGATACCAGTACAGAGTAGTACGTTCACACTTCCAGTAAGCTTACCTTCTTCTTGGCCAGGTCGCCGGAGGCGCCCACTACCACGATGGACAGCGCATGGGCGAGGTAGTTGCAGTCGTGTTTTTCACCAGACATCTTCTCCCAGAAGGAACACTGCTGCTTTTACAAAAGAAAAGCAAGACACAAAACACAAAACGCAAGACACAAGAGTCAATCATACGTACTGGATGATCTACCAGTCCCAATTTGGCATTCGGTGTGCGCAGTTGAGCTGCAGCTCTAACAACACCTAGCGCGTGGTACGAACGACGAGGGCAGAGCTATTGAAACGATGAACCATGAGCACTTGCAGCACAATCACCATGCACAGCTGTAGTAGTCAACTTCAGTACTACCGTACACACTGGCTTTCAACTCAAAATGGCACACCTGCGGTATGTATGACTCTTGGCAAGTCTTCACCGGAAATTACTGCTGTACGACTGAGGGCGCGTACTGCTGTCTCGTGTTCTCACCGAAGTATGTTTGCTCGCGCGCGTTGGGTGGCGAGGGAGGTCTCTTTCTTAGCAGCCGCAATGGTGTCGAGACCTAGAGTATGGTCAGATGACAGCAGATGTACAACAGCCCACAGCGCGAGTCAGGAATGATCGAGGCGGAGGAGGAGCCCTGAAAGCCTGAACAATTCCACAAAGTATATTTTCGGGTAAAATGACTCGGTGGTCGGGTGATTTTCCCTGGTTATGCCGCATTTCTGCGCACGGTTGGTCCGCTGCCGACCGACTGCCGAGCGCGGAACACACACAACACAACACACCTACAGCAGCCACTTCTCTTTGACACGCGCCAAGCACACAAGCGAGCTTGACCACCCCGCCAAGCGCAAAGCACCAAGAGACTCTCTACGCAACTCATCCAAGATGTCCACTCCTCCGCTGTCCGACGTTGGCCTCTATGGCTTGGCGGTGAGTACTGCCGCTGTACTTCCGTACAGGCATGAACATCTTTTGGCACCTTTGCCTTCGTTTCTTGCTGTGTGGCGTGTCCTCGGTTCTGCCCTTCCTTTGCTAGTCAAAATGTAGTGTTGATCCTTCGGCCGAAGCGTAGTACAGGGGTGGCTGGTGAGGCTTGGCATGTATTGCGGCGTCGAACGCTCGTGAGTATCGGTCCCTTGTCTCATCTCCAGCTCATTTGTCTCATCTCCACCTCATTTCGCAGGGTCGGTGGTGCTTGCAAAGTCTTGCTATCGCAACATCACCCCCCCCATGATCCTTGCGTACATGGCCTTGGCTACAGCAGTATCTCTGCCGAGCCGGCTTTATTTGTCTCAAGTCTCTCTTGCCGTGGCAGATGTTTGGTGTATTTGCCCTTGTTGCTCAGCTGGCGGTTCTCTTTAATTGTTGCACGAGGCACGATACTCGTACTGACATGCTCGACTCGAAGGTAGAATACAAACACAATAGATGATGAAGGATCATCACTCTCAGCGAACGTTTCTGATCGCACACCATGACACCGCTGTTCTTCCTGCTACCTGCGTGCTTGTGTCTGATCTTGTGTGAATTCAGCGCTTTATACCTGGCGCGTTCCTGCTGTTTTACCTGCATCCCCTCGCGTTCTGTCTCGTCTTTGCCTCTATGATATCATACGTATCTTAAGACTTGGTGTGACACTCCTACGAGTACCGTGTTACGTGATCGATGTATTGAATCAAGCCTCTGGACTCTTTCAACACTCCGCTTCCTGCCCCCTCCGTGCTCCTTTTTTTCGTGTCTTGTTTCAGGTTATGGGCCAGAACTTCGCGCTCAACATGGCTAGCCATGGCTTCTCCGTGTCCGTCAGCAACCGCTCGCCCGAGAAGGTTGACGCCACCGTCGCGCGTGCCAAGGAGGAGGGCGACCTCCCGTTGAAGGGTTTCAAGGACCCCAAGAGCTTCGTCGACTCCCTGTCGAAGCCTCGCAAGATCATCCTTCTTGTTCAGGCCGGCGCTGCCGTGGACGCCACGATCGCTACGCTTTCCGAGCTCTTGGAGGTGAGCTTTGGAGGTTTATTATTAGGAGAGATATTTATATGCTGATGCGATCGGCCCTATTATGCGCCGGTACGGCAAGTTTCAGCTCTCCAGTGGCAGCATGGTCATCCTACTCGTACTATAATACGAGTACTACTACTACTAATCTGTTGATGTGATGGGGGCTCTGTGCTCTGCGGCTTCCTCCTACATTTGATACCAGACCCGATTGTTCGATTACTGCTTGTAGTGTAGTGTGTGCTCCTACACTTTGTGTCCTCCACCTGGCTTGCTGGACGAGTTGACATGATACCTTGATGCCTTGGGTACAATGTACTCGAAGCTGACGTTGTAATCATTTGTTTTTGCAGAATGTTTGTACTCCCGACCTCGATATACAAAGTAGTCGCTGTCTGCTATCTATGTTCGCTGTACATCATTTCCGGGAGGCCGTCCATCTCACACACATGGAAAACATTGCTCGTGTTGTCGACGCTCGGCGCCCGCACACTTTGTGACTTATTTACCAGGCCCTCTGGACTCTTGATACGAGTATTACATGATATGATAAAACGATGCACGATTTGATTCATGCCTCAGCCAGCCTCAGCTACAAAATTCTTCGTAAAGATACGGCGTTTTTCTTTGCCGTGCACGTGGGGCCACGACATACGTATCATACGAGAGCTCTCATTATCTGTCTTCTACGGCAGGCCACTCCATAAGTGCGAGGTCTTCCTGCCCACCGCTCGGATGAATATTAATATTATGTTACACGTATGATATCATCCATACTGGTCGCGTTGTCCTTGTATTGTACTGGTATGATATTGCATGAAAGAAAGTGCTTCGCATCAGCTTTCTAGCAGCTCGCGATGCCATGCGAGGTATTTTTTTGGGGGGGGGTATAATATGTGCTGAGATACGAGTAGGTCTCCTTTGATTTGCATTTCGCTATATCGGACGTCCAGGGTAAGGTTTTCATATCAGAGTTGGCATTGTGGATATAACTTCTGCGTCTTTTTCGTAAACGCAGCTGCTCTGTGCTCTACTACTCTATATTGCTGTCATGATACCATACGTACGTACCCTGGTACACGTTTGTATTTACGTCCGGAAAAAGGAGAGGATGGCAACTGTCCGACACAAACGTTGCTTGTGGTGTGTTAATTTTCTGGGATTTTCTTGCGAGCTGTTTCTTGCGTCGTTCGCTGGGCGCAGTTGAACCTACGAATAGCCTGTTGACAGCAGTAGTTGCGTTGTAACGTTGTACGTAACTGTATCGAATAGCCTTTCTCATCAGGGCTCATGGTCAGTAGTCAGTAGTCAGCAGTGTCTTTTTCCAGCAAAAAAACTCCAACTCCTCATCGCTCACCGCCATATTGGGAAACAAGCAGTACCTCCAGATGGTTGTGTACATTTGGTTGTATAGTACCAGTTTTTTATCTTCATTCATACAACCAGAAGTCTGCTTCTAAACACCGACGGCTCCCGCTTGGCATCCTGATCCCACGCCGACCTGTGGCGGGGTGAATTGATGGAGGTCTGCGCTTGATGCGTGTCGAAAGCCCGAAAAGTTGTTTTTTGGTACCTAAATCTTTCGAGTGTCGAACGTTGACGAAAATATCATTATCTCTCTGGTGCGAGGGCTACAGTCCATCAAATCAAGTCCATATCTGAATATGGCACACGTCATGGCTAATCATTCAGTAAGATTGACGTTATGCATTTTTTTTCGATTTTGATGGTCCCAACAGCTAGCTGCTCGATGGGGCGAGCAGTCTTCGGCTACGTGCCCAAGTCCGAGATATTTTTCTCGAGGATTTGCGTGGCATACCGCTCAATCAATCTCAGATAGATTCATATAATCTCCATATACCTCTCCACGAAACCAAAAACTAATTAATTAAACTTTATTTACCCTCCTTGAAATATATACCTCTCCCCGAAACCAAAAACTAATTAATTAAACTTTACCCTCCTTGAAATATATACCTCTCCCCGAAACCAAAAACTAATTAATTAAACTTTACCCTCCTTGAATTTAGTGTCTCCATTTCCATGTTGGGCGGCGCAACTGACTCTTGGTCGACACTCACCCGCCTTGCGTACCCATTGGCATTCCCAAGTTCCTGACGTCATTGTACTACGAGTAAACTCCAGCTGTGTTTGGGTACACGACCTGAAACGAGGAACTGTTAAATTATTGACGACCAATCAAATCAATCAAGTCAAAGTGACGGAACTAAACATGGAATCACCTCCAAGGAATCCGCCCGCTTAATCAATCAATAGCCAAATTTATCATTTTTTTATGTCCATGAGGCAAACATTCGCAAAATGTATCCGTCGGATAGGAGAGCGCCTCCCGAGAAAGGCAGCGCACGAGAACAAGACCGAGGCATCTATTGTTAAAAATAGTCGACCCCGAGAGTAACCTGTTGCTTGTACTTCGTCGTATCTGTTTAAAATTTATCGACGCATCTTGCTGGCGTTATGTGCCTCTCAGTCGTACGTTTCCTTTCAACCGCGTTCTCCACACAGCACCAACTTCATTCCACGGAGGCATGCTCACTTACGGGGTTAGGGTGCCCATCTATTCTGTTTGTAGCGGTTCTCGTTTGAAAATACATTGATTGATGCACCCCGCACACCTTCACTGCAGCAGCTGTGACAAAAGTGGTTTTGGCGATGGCCTCGTTAACGATTGCTTCCGTTCCAATCCTATCTTTTATATTTGTAGGAAGGAGACATCCTCGTCGACGGTGGCAACGAGTGGTTCCCCAACTCCCAGCGGCGCGCGAAGGAGCTGGAGGCGAAGAAGATCATGTTTGTCGGCATGGGAGTCTCCGGCGGAGAAGAGGGCGCGCGCAACGGACCATCGCTCATGCCTGGTGGGCCTAGGGAGGCGTACGACGCGCTTTCGCCCATCATCTCCAAGTGTGCTGCTCAGGTGACATTTTTTTTCGGTACGCCCGGCACGATGCCCCCACCTGATTTCTACATTCCGCCGACAGTTGGGCTCTCCCCCGCGGTTACGATTAGCTTCGGCGTGATTTATGTGGAAATGTGTCGATGGAAATGTGCAACCCAAATGTTGTGTGCCCAGTTTTCCCGGCAAAAAACCTGTAGAGGTACATCCCCAGCTCCTGTTGGTCGAAAGCTGCGTTTGCTGTACTCGTATACTCCCGTGCCTTTCTCATTTTTTTTTCTGCTGCTGCTGCTGCGGTTATGTGCGCGGACGGTTTGGTTGATTCAGGTGGACGGACCGTGCACAACCTACCTCGGAAGCATCGGGTCAGGAAACTACGTCAAGATGGTTCACAACGGTATCGAGTACGGAGACATGCAGCTCATTGCCGAGGTGAGCAACTGGTATAGTGCCGTGTACTATTAATAATAATGCCGATTAATACCGTGTGATCCGGCTTACTGCGCTGTGAGAGTATCGTTGACCAGTGCGTGTTCTGCTTTTGTTATTTTCCCTTTTGACGCTGTCGCAGATGTTAAGATTCGTTCGGCATGTATCACGGCGTTCGACCCAATGCAATACTTACCACGATGCGGAAGTACTCCGGTATGCATCACAGCGCTCGATCACGGCTGCAGCTCACCGAGTGTTGACCTTATTTACTGTGTTATACCTCTCTGCGTCTTTGGCAGGTGTACGATGTACTCAAGCACGTGGCCGGCATGTCCAACGACGAGCTTTCTGCTACATTCGAGGACTGGAACTCGGGAGAGCTCCAGGTGCGTGCGGTGGGGGTTACCTATTGTTCAGGAAGATAGGCTTGGTGGGAACCTGGAACATTTCATCGTGTGTTGTGGTGTCCTGTCGAGGGCCGCCAAGCATTAGCGTTGTAGGCGAAATGGGTGGGACTTGCTGCTCGTTCATGAAACCAAGACCGCGCACCTGACTCTTCAAACTTCATGACGACGTGGAAAGAAGAACGTAACCCTAACCCTACTTGATTTTGGACACCGCACCGTGCCGGTCTGCTCTAACGCGCACAGAGCTTCTTGATCGAGATCACGGCCGTCATTTTCTCGAGGAAAGACGACCTCACCGACAGCGGCCACGTCGTGGACAAGATTCTCGACAAGACAGGTCAGTACCAGGGCGGGTGCGGTCAGACACGCTCGTATTGCTGTAGCCCGGTGCATGTGCACTCGGTCATGTATCAAATCGTTTTTTTGTTTCAGCTCTCTTACGCACTCTATTATCTGTAACCATGTTGGGGTAGTGTAATAGCTCACGTGCGCTGATGGTGGAACATTCTGCTGCTTTGTGTCTCGATGACATGCAGGCATGAAGGGCACTGGCCGATGGACGATCCAGGAGGCCGCCGAACGTAGCACCGCCGCGCCTACCATGGCCGCGGCTCTCGATGCCCGCTACATGAGCGGCCGTAAATCCGAGCGCGTAGAGGCCGCCAAGACCCTCAAGGGCCCCAGCACGATCCCGAAGGTGCCTAAGGAGCAGCTGATCGAGGACATGAAGGCCGCCCTTTACTGCTCCAAGATCTGCTCATACGCCCAGGTAAATATACTTTTACTTCTATATAACACGAAGTCTGATATATATATGGAAAGGCGTGCAGAGCAGTGTTGGTGTCGCGGTGTAGTGCCCTGACAGTGTCGTTACCGCCGACGGTGTTGAATCCCTACCCAAATCCCTACGTATCGCGGATAAGTAGCGAAGCGGTCCAGCTGACTGTGTTGAGTGGCACGAATTGAAGGCATGGGGGTCACTGGTGAACCTTGATCTTTCCGAACGCGCTGTGTTCATTAATTCTCCAATCGTCATTACCATAAACTCAAATCACATGCTTGCTGTTAACACGGCCATGCTAAATGTTTTGAGCGAAATGAGTGCGACGAACTCATGGTCACGTTTCACGGAATGCTCATTGTCTTCGGCGCGCCCTCTTCTATTGTTGTCCTGATGCTCTTCCACAGGGCATGAACCTCATCAAGAGTGCATCCGAGAACTTCGACTGGGGTGTGGACCTCGGAGAATGTGCCCGTATCTGGAAGGGTGGCTGCATCATCCGGGCTGCTTTCCTTGACGACATCAAGAACGCCTACATCCGCGACCCTAACCTCGACAACCTGCTTGTCGACCCCAACTTCACCGCTCAAATATTGGAGCGCCAGGCGGCCTGGAGGCGTGTGGTGACCCTCTGCGTGGCAAGCGGCATCGCTGCCCCCGCCATGACCGCGTCTCTCTCCTACTTCGACTCATACCGCCGCGCTCGCTTGCCAGCCAACCTTGTTCAGGTAAGGGATTCAATGGTTTGGTGTCTTGTCATGTCTACGTTCCCTGGTGGTGGGCGCTTGTGGTGGCGATGTCCGATACCATCACAGGTATTCGCAAACACTTGCTTCTTTTCCGCGTGTTTCGAAGCGAGCCTGTTCTGACAATATGTTCCTTCTTCGCATGATGCTCGTTTGCACAGGCTCAGCGCGACTTTTTCGGAGCGCACACGTACGAGCGCGTCGACAAGGAGGGAACGTTCCACTGCCTCTGGGACGACACCCACAAGGACATCGGGGACGTCGCCGGCCGCATGGCGGGCGAGCTGTAAAATAATCGCCGCCAATCTTGTTCCGTTCTTCGTTTGGTGTAGGGGGTGTCTGAAGTGGAGCATGTAGCACAGCAGCCGTGTCTGTGGCATACTGCGGTATGCTTGGAACTATTACATAGCGAGCCTGAGTTTTACGTAGGCGTTAGTGTGTTTTATGTTAGATGTAATACGCGTGATTTTGAAGGGTGCTTGCGGCCATGAATGGTGCAGGTTGCACGCGATAGTGTAGTGACAAAGCCTGTGGTACTTACTTTGTTTCATGACTTGAGAGCGCCCGCCGAGCTACGCAATAGTGATCGCTGACTCCGACAGACGAGCTGATCACACGGATCGACCATCTCTGTAGGGAAATGGATAAGGTCATAGGCAAGCGTGTATTGTAGCCGTTATACCGGAAAGTAAAGGGAAATGCCTTGCTCTGATGCGTGTTCAGCTTTGGAGACCAGAACACAAGTAGAAATTGCCCGTTTCTGCCCATTTTGTCGCTTTTGAGGGAGGAATTGAGGGAGGAATGGCATACGCGAAGAGCTTGGGGATGATATTCCTGCACCTCAAAGTTTCCTGAGTGGGGGGGGCGGGGGGGGGTAGTATGTAGTCCACAGTCCCGAGAGATTTTGCGTCTCGTCGAATTGTCAGACGCCACGAATTCAAGTAAATATAATAAAACAGCGCAGCTGTAAAGTACCGTGCCCGGAAGTAGCACTGATATCAGGCCCCGGCTTCGGCCTCAGGTGCCGCACGCGGAACCATGATGATAATAATATCATGATTACTACGGTATACCAGGTATATCGTAGCAATGCCATTTTTTTGTAATAGCAATGCAGTTTCAGGCATCGCGAAGGTCGTTGCTACTCCACCAAATATTTTCACGGGTGTTACTCCGATGTAGAACAGGTGTACCTCGCTCACCAAATACAATAATACCTGAGTACCGCGACGGGTAAATACCCTCTGACCAGATTATGACTGACCTGAACCCCGGTGGTACCTGGTTCCACTCTCCGATTTTCCACTATTATGGTTAAAACTAGGTTTTGACGTCGATCCCCTTGAATATTTGCGAAAGGTTCAATTAAAATCGCTGTACGCTTGCACACCAGGGTACCCAGGTACCTGCCGGTTACCCGGGTAGCTTGGAATACATTCTTGTCGCAAACCCTTTTGAGTTGGGATTTGAACCCTATTCTCTTGAAAGTGATCGTGACCCCGATGTTTTGAACGCAAGCAACCACGCACACAGGCTCAGGTTACCGTAATCCGCAGGGAGCATCCAAGATGTGACTCTACACTGCCTTAGACTACCTGGTAGACCGCAGTTGACCTGTGACAGCGAGTAGAGTATATTGGCCAAAGTCCCGCGCACGGCTAGCAGGGCCCACATCCACCGACAGCAACCGCAAAGAAAACATGCATGTCACCAGAGCGGCGCATATTATATTATATATTGTAGTCTGTTCTTCGGTTGCTTTCGCCTTCCTTCGGGCCTGGGTTCTGCCTCGTTACTGTTAGATCGAAAAACGGCAAACCATGCGTGCGTGCAGACAAAATATTACACGGACCCTGTCTTATCTGAAATGTTCGTTTCACCTTAAAGCTCAGTCATTCCCACAACTACTAGTTCTTCTATCTCGTCATATATCTAAAATCTAGCCCGTGGCTGCAACACAGTTGCACGTTCCGGACATAAGACAACGAAAAAGGGGGGACATGCATCACCGTACCTTGTGCGCACTCGAACTATTATCATACCGGTACCAAAGAATATTTGCGGACGCCGACGACGATCCTACAGTACTACTATCACCATCCGACGATCGACGAGACGAATGCGAGTGTAGTACCAGAGTACCAGGTATCACAGTGCCAGTGCCTATGAACCATCTCCCCCTCTGCCATCGCCAATAAAACGCGGACTCTTTTCAAAGACTCTCGCGCCATCTATTAATAGTGAGCGAATTTCGTTCGATACTGTCCGGGTACTCGGGTACTCACCACGTCGGCGAATACCTGGGTGAGCAGGCCCTAATAATGTCAATATCCGGCGAGTGGAGTGGAGTCTATGGGTTGGGTAATATCGGTCGCGGCAGGTACCGCCGGGGTACGTCTTTACACCGTTGGCTGCTAAACCTTGAGCGTGGTCATGGTTTCAGCAATTAGTAGATGGAGCGGCGGCGTAAGCAGAGCTAGAAATCGATACGATGGACGATCTAGCATTTTGCTGATGTTGTCCTGTTTTCAATCTTGGTCTCAGGGAACTTGTGGCCGGGAACCCGTGTGGCCAATTTCCTGGTGCGACCGCATGGCCACCACGCTTCTCGCAGGGGTGGCTTCCCCCAGATGAAGGTAGCCCCGCATGCATCTGTTGCCCCTTGGACTAACGCAATCAGGATTGTGACTCGTGCTATCTTTTGACGAAAGCCACATAACGCGTTCGTACTCGTATTATTTTAATGGTCGAAGAGTAGCAGCCACCTCAAGGTGAACAACTCAACGCTCAGAAAACAAGCTATTAGACTAATAGTCGTCTATCTACGTCGATATTTCAACGGAAGACAACTCATGATTGCCTATTATGTACCCTTGCCGGATGCGCCAAAGCCCTTTCTTTCCAACAGGGAACCACAAAACTGGGTAGTATGTATGTCCCTGCAGAGCAGAGCTTCAAGCTGCGCCGCAAGCCAACCTCTCTTCTAGATACGCCCAATCTAGGTGGGCGGCAGCAATTGCGCAGCCGTCATGCTACGGTGTGGGTCAAGAGGGCAAGCTGCATCCGCCGTCTGTGAAATCTATCGCCTATTCGGTGACGGAAACAACGTAGTAACAAGCCACCCGTGCCTTCTCGAACCTACCGTAGGGCTTCACGTATACAACATGAAGACATCCTAATTAAACCTGAAGATATCCGAAATGGGGAATGAAGCACACTCGATAAATGACAATGGGGGGTGCACCACTGCGCTAGACAAAAACGCCCACCCAGACCGCCTGATCGAGCTATATGATGTCACCGTCGCCCTGAGCCTTGGCGCGAGTAGCATCAAGGCAAAACTTCGGCACGGTGGACTTAAACGTCTAATCCAACTTTGCCTGTGGAGGCGCATCCGTCCCTTCGGACTCGTCGTCCTTCGCCTCGGCCGTGATGTCCTGTACAACAAAACCAACCAAGCGAACCAAAGGAACGGCAAAAGAGTCAAGCGTAACCGCCTTGGTTCATCAGATGCAGGGCCGTGGGCGAGTGCACGTTGTGCATTGCGATCTAAGCGCATACCGTGTACCCGGTAGGGCTTACGTGTGGGCCAGTTCAATCAAGGACATAACAAAATGTGCGGGGGGGGGCATACTACAGCCAATCCTGGATGCCTGTGGATATCGTTGTTGGAGCATGATATGCTGATAAACGAGCAAGGGGCAATGTTTTGTGTTTCAATACTCTTTCCGGGACACCACACACAGGCTCTTGCCTTTAAGGCACGCCGCAGGTGCTTTCAGGCACGTGGAGATAGGCACGCTGCAGGCGAAAAAAATTGAGATAGGCATGTCGATGGGCATTTGCTTGAAGTGCCTGAATGTGCCTTAAACGTGCCTATCTATTTCAGGTATTTGCCTGAAACTATATCCTATGCTAATTGCAATTTGTTTTGTTTCAAAGGCTGGGATGCCTGAAAAAAGAAAACCATGTCTTGCACCTGCCTGGACAAGATAGGCACGCAAACAGTGGTTCAGGCACGCCTGTTTCAGAAAAGGTACGAGTAGTTCAGGCATTTTTTCAGGCATGCACAGACCCCATATTTTACCTCCCCTTTCCCCTGGTTTTGGGAGTTTCGGACTAACGGCGATATTTTTTTGTGCCTAAAAGTGCTTTTAGGGTTGCCTGGCAAAAGATAGGCAAGTTAGGCACGAAATCATTAGTTCAGGCACGCCTGTTTCAGAAAGCGTGGTTCAGGCATTCTTTCAGGCATGCCTCAACCCCTTTAGAGCCGGAAACGGTTTTTGGGGACAAATCGACTAGGAAATAGTGTGGGATACTTTTTTGGGGTAGTAAAAGGGTTAAAGGCAAAGGCCTACGGCATCGCCAAGACATCGCAGTAACTACAAACTTCACAAAAGTGATTGATCACCTTGGCCACATCTGCCTCAGTTTTTGACGCCACCTTTTTCGATTTCCCGGCAGCGGTAGTGTCGGTGCCCCCACCAGTCACGTCGGTCTCTGAGGAGTCCTCGTCGTCCTCCTCGTCCCCATCCTCTTCGTCTTCCCCCTCAGCGACCATGTCTTCGTCATCGTCGTCTTCGTCGTCTTCGTCGTCATCGTCATCGTCGTCCTCCTCCACTGCTGTCTTCTTAGAAATGCCGCGGTCCTCGTTTACGACTTCCCACCCGTGCTCCAATGCGCCCTCCTTGTTGTCCTCATCTTCGTAGAACTCCTC
>JAYJME010001627.1:0-15797 GCA_036873775.1 Costaria costata
TTTACGGCCTCGATATTACGGGCATGCGCGGAGCCAAGGCGGGCGTCAGCCCGCCGCGGCGAAGCCCCCCTTGTATACACTAAAATTTAGTTGTTCCGAAAGCGGTTTTAGTTAAAAATTTAGAGGACAAAAATATGACAGAAGTCGGAAGATGTATTGCCGTACCCAAAAATTCACATTTTCGTGAATTTGCCGTCCCAGGAGGCGGGGTATTGTCGAGAAGGCAAAGGCCAAATAGCCTGCCTAGAAATCGTTGAAAAAATATACGTGGAAACTCTACAGTATACCATGTACATATAAAAAAAATATACCGGTGTGTACGCGTACAACATGCATGCGGCGTCCGGGTTGGTCCCAAACGTTGTCGAATCCATCATGTTTTGCTTGTACCATGGAGCTCTTGGCATTATCAAGACGGGAGTTGCACCTGCACCCCTTCAAAGTTTGGAGTACTATTTATTGCGAGAGCGTAGCGGGCGGCGTCAGCCGCACGCGAAGAGAAGCCTTGTACAACACACTGGTCGTTTTGAACTACTACGGTAAGCGATCGGCAGCCAACCATGACCGCGGGCGTGACTTTTTTTTTGCTTGGCGGCTCAAAGCAGGACAAATGTACCGCGTACGTGTCACGTCGTGCTTGCGATTGTTTCTTCCGATTATCTCTGGGTCAATAAGCGGTTTCGCTACTTCTACTAGTGTACCGCAACATATACGCGAGTCAGAGCAAGTGTAGGTGAACATAGTTCGAGTTCTGTGTTTTCCACGTCCATCCACCTGAAAGTATCACTCCGAGGGTGTAACGATGCAAACAGCTTTAAGTAAACACAACACACGGGAGAGTGAGTGTCTCACCTCGGCCACGACCACAACCGGATATAGATAGCGACCCGACGATGCGACGGACCGTAGCTGAAGAACTGAGCGGGCACACTGACAGTCTTACGGCAACACGCAAAGTGCAGGTCAAAGACTACGCCGTACTGGTAACAATAACGTTTTTTACGAACATGGAACTCCCTTGTTGCCTGCTGCTATGATACGTGTACGTAGAAGAGGGCAAGGGATATCATCAAAGAGGGTGCACCTGCGGCCCGTGTGATCGTTTCCTCGCTATCAATATCCGGGAGTGGCTCTGGTCAAGGTGAGTTGGTTACGGCACAGGGCCCTCTGTGCTACGAGAGCGAATATACTGCTAGCAGTACAGTACGGAATATATTCTCAACGACATTTTCAGGTTTCCGGATGCTCGAGTCGACTGAGGCAACCACAACACGCGGCACTACTGCTGCTACTTGTGTTCATAGCAAAGCCAGGTATACGAGTATTGCCGCACAAGCACAAGCGGTCTGGGTCCTTGCAATTGTTTAAAGCACAGTTTGGCACCTTTTGGTACTTACCGTACCCTCCGGTGGAACTGAAGTCGTCGCCGCGGTCTGTCGGCAGACTGAGCTCGTGTTTTGCCCTCGTACATCAGAGTATTGTTATATCATAATCAACTAAATCTCTGCATTGCGGTGTGCGACCTCGTACATGCAGCCTCCCATTACCAATGCATTCTGAATGTCACTACTGTTCCTATGCAAGCGGGCCGTTAGAGGAATGGCACGTACTCACCCAACACACCCACCCACCACACCCACCCACCCCCAACCCTGACACCCGCCCGCCAACCCCCTTCCACCTATCCACCAACCCACCCACGCTCCCGCCAACACACACTCACGTAACACACAACCCACCCTCACGTCCACCCAGGCTCGACGACCCAACCCACACACACTACTTACGTACCATCCCGCGTATCGATCGATTGCTGCTGTTGTTGTTTCTGCTGCTGTTATGCGCCTTCTATACGCACGGCGAGATGTCCCTGGAATGATTGGGCAGGGTAGCGCACCTGCTATCAAGCCTGGTATATCCCAGTAGTTTCAGCTGTACCTGGTATGCATATGCTGCTGCTGCTGCTGTAGTTGGTGGTATGTGCACATTCTACCGTGTCCACTGCTTTACGCGCTTGGTCTATGTACGTGCGCGGTGTACCTGGTATGACACCGCAGTATTCCATATAGCGTACGTACAAAAAAATACGTACGCGACAACCGCGGTAACCAGTGACGTACTATTAATAGGAGGAACCGGGTTGATACAAAGAACAAGACATGGATAAAAAATCCCCGGAATGGAGATTATTCGATACAATCCTCGGAAAGTAACATCACACCCAGTGTTGCACCGGGAGGATGGTTCCATTATTCGAAAACATCGACCCCATTCACAGAACAAGGCAGCTACCGACCAGAAACGGAAATAATAGACAAAATCCGCATCAGAACTCCGTAGTACAAGCTTAGCAACCTGCGAAGCCAAGTAGTTTTGTATTGTGCGCCCTATGGCGCACAAACGAGCTGTTGGCAACACAGCGCTACCCCCTAAAAAAAGTAACCAAATGACAGATACGTGCGGCGGAACCTCTCTGGCAGTCCTCGAACTTCAATATGACGCTCAAACGCGCGCAGTGCTTAACGGATTAAAATGAAACTCTGAGCAGTAGCAGTAGACACCTGCACCACAGCAGCAACACCGCAGAAAGCAGCTCAAAAAGTCTGTGTACGTGTGTGAAATCCACGACTATGTTCCGAATTGCACCCAAACACGGGTAGCACGTGCTTATCTTTCTCACCACCAACTGTCACGTTGCATGGCGCACTTAATAGCCTGTGCTCTTGTGCATCCGTAGGACTTTGAGTTGTTGAGGCTAAAACCACCACAAGTGATTATATCGTAGAAGACTTTATCAATGTTTTAAGATGTACAGCTCATTTCAAGGTTCCACCGGTTTCTGAATTGCTCTTTGAAATGCTGAAACTGTCGAATTTACGTTTTTTTCAATAGGGAAATGTCTCTAAAATGGGCTCAAATGTAAAGCATGGATGTAATTTGTTACCTTTTTATATAGGACCCCTACTCTATATTGCTATTGATATTACAACTAAACGAACAACATGAACAGCGCGTTGAGATATATGATGCATTGTAAGAATTCGGGAGACGATGCATTAAAGTTACTGTAGAACGCACCCATTCTGAACTAATGAACCCAGGCCAGCTTTCCTGTTTCTTCGTACAGTAATAGGTGTCCTGTACTATACGAATACGTATCGATGTAGTATTATTACATGCGGGGTTTTCGGAAACAAAACATGGGCTAGCTTGCTTGGGGGCCCGACGGCTGATATTTGGTTTCCACATAATTTTCCAGGCACGCAAAAAATCGTGTTCACGACAGTTCTATCTGCATCCCGTTTCAGCTATACAGCAATACAGGACACATACTGTTACTAACAATAAACAGGAAATATGGTCCACTCTTGGAATTTTATTCGATAATGGTCGCGTTCTGCCTATAACTTCAGCATAGCAACTTCACAATGTTTTCATTTTTTCTTTGACATCCCAGCCTGCCGTTGTTAGATTGCTCTTTTGTTTTTCTGGTGTTTCTTGCTGTAAAAAAATGCTGCCCCTCGCGATGGTACGAACGCGAGGTGTGGCTGTTCCTGCAAGGAGCGGCCGCCCCTGTCCCCGAACCCCGCCTGCGCCCGCCCCACAGTTACCCGTAGGTCGTCTCAAGCGGAGGAACATGGCAAATGTTGCCGTGAAAAATTCCAAAAATCCCCCTGAAATAGTCGCCGACCGTGACAACGACCCCCAAGAAACGTGACATAGTTTTTTTTTTGTGGCGTAAACGACACTATTTGTTACGACTACCGCGAGAAAACGGGGCAGCAAAATGTTGGTCATCTACGCCGAGATTTGGTGCTCGCTCAAATTCTGATGTGCGGTCATCCGCACGTGGCGTCGCCTCGTGATGCAACATGCATGAAAATATGAAAAATAAGGGCCAACGCAACCCGTCACAACCCATTTTACACCAAGTTGTGTACCTCGTCTGTTGTACCGGTACCGGCATGTATTTCGCTGCCCTGCCGTCACGCTCTTCGCTCACATCATGCGCACATGCATGATGCTCACATATATGTGGTCTTCTTGGACGGCATTAACTTAAGTCGGAGCAAGATCCACGCAAACGTACTCGAAAATAGTCGGTGGTCTTGCCGTAAACGTACCGGATACTGTTTTGGTATTAAGTACACAATGGAAACAACTCCGCACCTTGTAAAATATTTTCTATCAACAGTCAATGACTTAGCACCCCCTCCGCTTCACGGCATGCTGTAGTCTGGAATCCGTTTTATATCGACCTCGTCCAACTCATCTGGACAATACACGTCTCTCCCCCAAAGAACAAATCCGGACCAAATCTCATCGGCAACAGACACATCATCAGAGTCGGAGTTGCTCGACACTCGACCACGGACGTTCTCGTCTAGTCCTCATGAAGTGTAAATAAGCGGCTGCCGATTTCTTACTCTGCTCCTTAACCCGGAACGCCAACGGCAATCTCCCCGTCCGACCCTTACCCCCGTTCGACGTTCCTCCGCCCCCCTCCATTTCTCTGTATTCGGAGTCAGCATCGGTCTACACGACTGACGGCGGCGCAGGTTCGAGTTAACAGCGCACCCTGCATACACACAACAACGAGCACCTTTTCCCTCTACACTCTCAGTTGTTGCATCTGTGGTCTTCGTTTGCGGTATTTTGTGGGTCACACCCACACACTAGCAAGCGCGTCTTCCGGTCTGTTCCGACATAGCAGTACTCGGACAACTCTATTACCAAATATTCCGCCGTGAGCGGTGCGTCCTCGTCGTCCTTCTCTCTCGGATCGACACCTTAACCTTCTCCATTCAACTTCAGCTTCGGCATGCTTTCTTGAAGGCCACTTTTCCACATGCGGAAAACACTCCTTCTTCGCTTGTCTTGCTTGTCGAGATATTCAAAGGGTGGGTAGCAGTTGGTAGCTACGTATTTCCTTAGAGAGTTTTAACGCGGTCAACCGGATGGTCTCGACGTACTTCTCGACGTCCGTTTGCAGAAAGGATGCTGCCCGGAGGCTCGTATTCAGTCATACCGAACGCTGCGTCGTGCTTCAAGAGCCACGCCGTCGACAAACGCTTGACGCCCTCCGACAGGTCTACGGTCCACATGCCACCAATTCGAAAAACCTGTGCTTCGCGGATAGACCAGTCGACCGCACACTTTTCAGATCGAAGTCCCACATTTTCCCGAACGGTAGCCAGGATATCGTAGGGAGGAAGTCGCAACCCGCACAGAGGTATGTACCTTTTCCCCTGCAAAACGATGCAACATTAATTTGAAACCCCATTTTATAGGACAGTGAGTCAGCACGACTGAGGTCGCCGGCTAGATATTAGTCGGACAAATAGTCAGTCGTGAAACGGAGGTGGCGACTTTTTCCGAATTATTAGGTTTCCTTAACTGTAGGAAGGCTTATTTTTTGCGGGGTAGAGTATTTATTGTGAATTGCTGTGGGCTGCTGATGCTCTTCACATGCGCTGTGACTCTGCAGCGCACAGCGGGAGATCCACACACACGCACACATGGCGGAACAGCTTATCTCTCTCGACCGTGCCGACGCAATCAGCCCTGGCGCACCCAATGCCAACGCTTAGGGCGGAGATCCCGTCGGCGAAGTTGTGGTCATTATCGGCCCTTGGACCACCTTGGCGAGAGCACGCGACCTCGAAACTGTGTTCGACAGCGTTTAGCATTAGCAGAGGCGCAACAAGCCGCACAGAGGCACCAGACGGCGTTTAAAGGTTTTCATGGTTTCTCTCAATGACTCTCTCCCTGGCGTAGCCGTGCGCAAACTTTCCAAAGCTAGGTTATCATTACGGAGGAGTCCTAGACCTCTTCTCCTGCGGAATGATTTTACCACCGCCATCTTTGTGATTAATCCACTTTTTCAACCATATCCCCGCAACGTAGTACTGGGACTCGAACAATTGCTGTGACGTTCCTCTAGTCCGCGGTAGATTTTGCTGGCACAGGGGTTGCCATTCTGGTTTTTTATGCCTTTGTTATGTTAACTGAAGCTTTTTTGTTTTTTTCGTTTGAAACTTATTGATGAATCTACAGTAGGTACTTTTCTCGCGTAAAATGAAGCCAAATGGCGTGTTTTTCGACGCCGGCGGCGCATTCATGCTGGAGCCTCCGGCGGGCCCACTTGGCCAGGGGGGGTGCTTTGGCTGGCTTCACTCAACTGACTAGCGACGAGTCATTTGTCGTGAAATGAAACCTGCTCACAGCCCTACAAATGTGTCTAAGCTAGAGAGCTTGCGTGCTTGTGGCGTCTCCAAGCGACCAACACCAAGAGAAGACAAGACCCAGGGGTCGCCGACATTTTGCTATTTGCCCTTTCGACCTTCGGCTTAATATAATAGGACCAGAGAGCCCTTTCGGTCCGGAGCAAATAGGTGGTTGTCGTGAAGCACTCGACGCGCGAAAACAGCCTTCTGTCTGCTGCTGCCTGCGTGCTGCTGTGCGCAAATTCGCACATAGAATATGGTCCTTACGGTAGACTTATCACTAAGAAGCCCGGGATGTAACTAGATACCTACCATGTGCAAACACAACTAATTCACCACGCCGTCGGACACCACTAGCAGAACAATAGAGACACTTTTAACGGTTTGCCATAACCCCCGGCCGTCCCAAACCGGTGCCGGTTTCCTGCATTTACTTATCAAACTATTTCAAAGCAAAAACTACACACGCGGCTTACAGACCGAAAAGTGGAAGACAACGGGAACAAAGATGTTGCTGGGAAATATTCACTACCTTTGGACGAGTGTTCCGTTTGAAATATTTCTGCCCACACATGGCACCCCTGCATTTGGCCGTTAGGAAGAGCGCATTTGACCGTTAGGAACAGCTTTTGTTTTATGCTTGCCAACAAAAAAAGATGTATATAAGATCCTCGTCGAGCTTCGCGCTCCTCGGGTGTTTTTCTTCGTACTAAAAGGTCCCCGTTCGGGATATTATTGGATTAACACCTGGAGAGTGTTGTAAGTTAAAAAAGGGGGCACATAACAATTCGTCCAGAGTTACTTCGACGAGTACGTTTGTGTTCCTCGTACAGCAGTGGTGTCTACGAAAAGGCGACCTGAATAAAGCGACCACACAAGAAGAGGCGGAGTGAAACTCGACACACACCTAAGAGAGCGGGTGCCGTGCTTCCTACGCCCCGGCGCCTCTATATATGGCGTTGTCGGCCGTTATAGGGCGTGTGCCGGTCTTGATCGCCTTCGGGCGCTAAATGGCTTTGGACACCGTATTGGCTCATTCCTGTCTCTACCTCAAATTAAAACCTCGCTCGTCTGCTGCTCGATCCCAGAGACACAAATACCTCTGCTTGTTGCTCCTGCGAGACAGACGAGACGTACGCCTACATTCCAACAAGCATTAAATATATGCACGATGCCGTGTCCTGCAAGCGAACTGAGCCTCGTTGCAGACATCCACCCACAGCTCCGTAACCTCCAGGAATGTCGTGGAAAATGCGGTGGCCGACTTCACGGGCTTTGTGGAAAAGCCTACCCATACTGGGACAACCAAATCCACCGCGTCTGCAATGGTTGCCTTACCGCCAATCATTTCTTCAAGGATATCGCAGGACAAGGCGGGCAAACGCCAGACGGCAGACATGGGCTGTGCAGACGGGGGATCATGGAAAAGTGCCCAATCTGCGATCACGCAAGACAAGAGCACACCCCTCACACAGTTTTCAAACGCCGCTACCAGAATGCACCCCCCCCCGCCCTACGAAGAACTTGCGTCCCGGTTCGTGTCAGTGTGGAGGGCGGCGGTGGCGTGCGGCAAAGCCGATGCTAGTTTCTCTCTGCAGAAGGCCAAGAGGGCCTTCATCAAAGCACATGCTGCTAGGTCACACGAAAAGCAGACACGAGGGAGTTTTGTAGGAAGGGGGAGCGTACAGCTGAGTAACGCTCCAGTCAGCACGGTGCTGTTGTACATAGACGTTGGTGTTCTGCTCCCAATGTGGTGCTGTTCCAAGAGTCCTCTCAGTGCAGGAACAGGGCCATGTGTTGCTTAAGCGGGCTCGGTCGCAGGAAGCTCTATTAATACTGTCCCCCGTGACATACACCATGTGTGTGCACATGTCTGCTCTGTTCTGATGTTTAGGGCGTGTGACATCACAAATTTCCAATCTGTTGAGTGCCGCTGGTTTGGTGTACCGTCATCCCCGAGCACGAATCTCCTCCTCCGTGTGGCACTGGTTGTCACCTTTTGGGTCAGTGGCACACTCTACTGTACACTGAAATGCAATATTCACTCATTTGGGTGGTACCCGCCTTATTGAGGGGATATTATAACGCCAATGAAGCGTTACTCATTTAGGTGGTACCCGCCTTATTGAGGGGATATCATAACGCCAATGAAGCGTTATTGGCGCACAGGTCAAATCGACTGACACTTGGTCGTTCTCTTTAGGTCCCACTTTTGTACGAGTGTTTGTATAACAAGATAAGGTTCGATCGCGTGCGTTAGTTTTTGTTTTTTTCGTGAAAATGTTATCATGATTTCATGTACAGTAGTGTATTCTGGTGAGCACTGCACGCACATGGCAACACAAACGTGCCGTGGACAGCCGTGGCCTCCCTAAAGCCCGAGTAAAGAGCGCTGGCGGTGTTGTACCACTGCGCTTTGGTTGTTGTAGTGTGTACCGTGGCTGCGCGGTTTACTTTGAAATCCCGAGGGTTTTTTTTATGTTTATCGTTCTGCCAACCGCGCAGCATCCAAATAATTGCACCTCTCTTGAGACTGTTTCTGGGTTCCTATTGCCTACAACAGTACTAGACTGTTACAATGACACACACTCGCGCGCACACAGAGGCCCTGTCTGTGGTAGTTACAGAAGGAAAACATAAGTTGCGACTTCTGGTTGACTTCGTATTGCAACCAGTGCAGAGCGTTCAGCAAGTACAGAACGCTTGAGAGTTTGGGGGACGGTGTAATACAGGCACGGTGAAGAAGCAGCAGAACAACAACGTTGAAAGTTGCTTTGTTATATAATTGGATCTGGCTCGGCGGAAAGCGATCTCGTGTTTTGTTTACCGATCGCGCGACTTTGAACGCCCATAACACGGGCAACTGGGAACGGCCGGTGTCGACACATACATAGTCGTGTACATGCGGCTTAATTGGAATAAAAAAGGGTTCAGGAAAAAGAGCGGTACTTGTTTGGGGCAAAGGATCAGTAGAAGTTACTCTGGGCGAATCAACCAAACAATTCCTACACATATACGATGGGAGTGTGATTTATTCGGTGCATCAGAATCCTGGAGAGGCGGCAGCAACGGGCGTGGACTATAAACGTAAGTCTGCATGCTCTGGACTCGTTATATTCTCACCCACAAGTACACAATCGATATGGTCTCCCCACTCCCCAGTCACGGTGTTGTGAGTTTAAAACTATGTTGCATTACGACAGCTGTGAGTTTGACCAGTTAAGCGGTTGATACCCATATCTGGAATTTGCGCATTTGTTCGATCGCGAGTACTCTACAGGCTTCTTCAGGCAAGAAAACTCGAATTCCATCAGAGCTCAATGTCACGCCGTTTTTGGTGGTTAGACCATGAAAGGATGCATACGTGTTTCATGTGCCCCTTCGGAACCTTGAGCGGGTGTGTTTTATTTATAATTTGCATTTTGTTTGCCAAATACTTCGTTTTTTGTGGGGCGGGGGAAATTTTGGTCTTACGGGATGCCAAATTTTAGTCGGAAAAAGAACAAACCGAAACGTTCGTCAAGCGTTCGGCACGGGAGCATTCAACCCACGTGCCAAACTTCTGCAACTATTTCTTAAAATATGCAGGGTCATCGGAATGTTTGTGCGGCAGGGGTGCATAACGACGGCTTCGCCTGGTATTTACGTAGTGTCAGTGCAGATTCGGTTCTGTCTGGTTCTACGATAGCCGCCCCCCGAACCAGCTGTTTTCTTCAACGAACGTTTCATGGCTATTCGACACGAGGAAGGATGCTATTAAATACATATCTTCCATTAATTTGTTGTTCCCGATGAACTGGCCAACAATGACGTCGGGATGGCCAGGGGCACTATATTTCTGGAGATACCATCGGGAACTGGTTTCAAAAACCAGCGATTTTGTTCCAGAAGAATGGGGGGGGGCTATCGTAAAACAACTATTCTGGGCGTTACATCTGATTTAGTATTGCTCTTACGCAGTCAATCCTTAGAACGTTATCGTGGAACATTGTACAAACATGCTTTGGAGCACCTACAAGCGGATCATTCAAATATATACATGTACACATCCTAAGGAAACGCCTGACTATTTTTTACCTCTCTGAAGGCCTGTGATTGTTCACGACACTTTTCTGGGACTAGCGCCAGTTCTAGGCCCTTAACAAAACAACTGGCTGGTGTCACTCTCTTCCATTGGTCATCGCAGTCGGTATCATACCAATTATGCGAAGTTCGAATAAATATTGCGATCGGCATTCGTGGCTGACAAAATTGTGTGTTTTACGCTTGTACGAGCTTTCACTTGTAGCAAGTGTCCAAAACATGTTAAATGCGGCGCAATCACTTGCCGACATATGCATTTGAAATTACAGAACACGTGGGCTGGAAGCAGCACGCAGCATTCAAAGATGAAAGTATCAACCACTCGACTAACCGAACTCACAGTTATCGTTATTTATAATCAATACAAACAACAGAACGGAGGAAACATAGTGTGAGAGAGTGAGATCCGCTCTTTTCCTCCCTCAGAAGCCGCGACAAGGGAGGCCTGCGTGCTGTTTAATTTTTTCCGAATCCTCGCAATTGCGTGCAACAACCGGCGATTCGTGTAGTTTGACTCGCAACTACTAGTACAAACTGATTTCTTCTGCGATATCAATGGTAGGAGTCCATAAACAAATACAGCTGGCTGTACTTGTGCTCAAACTCACAAGTCTCTGCTCTTGACTATTGCTTCTCGGCCGATCTACTATTCTGCCCTTGCACAAACTGCCGCTCGCTCCAATACCCCCCCACCTTCGTGTTCCTGGCTCCCTCATCCGGGGCCCGCTTGACGCCCACAATGGGTGTGTCGCGCACGCCAAGATAGATGGCTCGAACCTTTCGGGTCGTCAGACGGTGTCTTGTGCGTACATTGTGCTCTCGACACGAACTTGTTCGAAGTATGTGCGAACTTCTATGCCCTTAAGCATGCATTAACGACCAGCTAACGTTAACACGGACCACAACTAGTTATGTTCTGCGAAGAGAAAAGCACAGCAGACAGGCCCACTCCGTCTACCACCCTACCCCTCGTTTTGTTTGCGTCGGAAAACAAACTAGAGTACCAAAAATGCAGGTTATTACATGCCTGTACCGTATGTTGCTCTTTGGAAGATTGCGCCGTAATCATATTTTTCTTTTATGTTTGTATGTTTCTCTTCGGAGAATTGCGCCTCAGCCATAAGAAAATAACGTTTGCCAGCTTGCAGCATCGATGGGAGTGACCCGTCAACGGGCACCGACCAGTATCCTTCGCGAGGATTGCACGTACATCACGCACATTCAACATAGACTGCAGGTTCGAAAGCTGAGTACTAAATCGTCCATTCAATAGGGCGAACACAGGTGACATGTTAGACTTGGTTGTATTATGTATATGTTTATGAGCAAGTGAGGTGTGCGATAATGCGTTTCGACATCATCCTGTATCATATCATATGTGAACATCGACGTATGTGTGATCGGTGTTGCTTTTTCGATGCACATGCCGGTGTTTCAAGATGTTTACTGCCGTGAAAGACGCCGTGCTGCTTTTACTGATCCTAAACTTTTCCTGTGTCAAGCCGACATTTGAAAGAAAATGTCCAACACGGATACATGGGGATAATGACGTGTTTGTTCAACATGTGGGAGAAACGGTATTTGCACTTTTTCCTTTTATATATGTTATGTGGGCATCACCCAATTTATACACTTTGTAGACATGAATAGTTGTGTCTCTCCGATTAACAAATAATTATATTGATTAGGTTGTGTTGAATACACTGTACGAGGTATATTTTTGTGGCGGGAGTAACACCATCCGCATCACGCCGTTCCATTGGTACGTAGTGTCGCAGATTCCACGTTCGTTATTGCATGGGCGCATTACAACAGCAGTTCGTGTTTTGTGGCCCCGAAGACCAGAGGAGTCTTCGAATTGTGAGGAATACGAATATTGTCGCCACCTTTTACCAATGATGTGCCCTGTCGACCAGGAGGACGACGGGTATTTCCTTGAACGCAATGTGGAGATGGAATCAGCACCATATCATTAATAACTCAATAGCCCCTTGTCTTCCGCGAGTGTGAAACAGCAGCATCGCCCGGCAACTGGCGTTCTCTCCTCTCAAGTTTAAACGATACTGTTTCTGGTCAGCTTTTGGTTAACCTTGTCAGCCGGTTTCTGTCGTGCCTCCTTTCCCTCGCACTTCCAATTAATCTTGATGCCACATTGCAATATATCATGGCCCCTGCCCTTCTCTCGTTTGTTTGTTATTCATCAAAACAAGGCACGTTCCCGGCGTTTCCCCCCAATGACGGTTTACAATTAACACGACAAGTATCAAAACCTTTTCAATGCCCTCCCCCCCAGCTGAAACTCCAATTTCACATAGGGAACCTGGGCCTGCCAAAAAGAATATATATATATATATATATATATATATATATATTTATACCAGTAGCCGGGGGATGGGGACGTAGTTGCATAGATGTGCCCTGTGACAGAGGAAAAGAGACCAACTAACATAGCCCGAGGATGTTAAATGGATAAGAAGAAACAGGATGTCTTAGAGGAAAAAGTGAACAATTAAGACAAATGTGATATCGAGGACTTTAGTGGACTTAAGAGAAGTGAGAAAGCGATCGCTATCCTTCGAGGTAGATATTGGCCACAGATGGCGAGACTAGATGGTAATATAATATGCAAAACCTTTTCATGTAATGTATGCAAACAACTTAATGAAAACCCAACTGTTGGAGGTGTCTATATCAGCTGTAGGGACTAGATAACCAGTAGGAACGGTGCTTCGTCTCAATAGGGATGCGTGGTAAACGGTGAAATGACTATGGTAAGCAACAAATGAGTAACACCTCCCCCCGCCCCTTTCGGTACTCCGTCTCGAAAGGAGTGCGTGGTCAATGGTCAAATGACTAAGGAAACCAGCAAATGAGTACGCCCCATCCTCCCCCTCCCCTCTTTTTCCTCTGGTCCGATGTCACTGCCCCAAAGCAGGGTAACAATGGTGGGTTGTTCGTTCGAACTATGCACGAAGCGGGCCCTTTATGGTGTTCACGGCGTCAAGACGGCAACGCACTGTAGGCAGCATGCCGGGGACGGTATGGTAAATCTTTTCTACCAGAACTGCGCACACAGCCTTTGCACGACCATACCTTCCTTCAATGTCGAAGGCAGCAAGACGGCGGTGTACTGCAGGCAACATGCTGATGCTGGCATGGTCAACGTTCGCAGCACGCGTTGCGCATACGACGGCTGCACAACGAGGCCTTCCTTCAATGCCGAAGGTAGCAAAACGGCGATGTACTGCAAGAAACATGCGAATAATGATATGGTCCACGTCTGCGTCAATCATTGCTTACACGACTCTTGCGCGATGACTGCATCATTTTATGCCAGGTAGCAAGAGGGTGGCGTACTGTAAGCGGCATGCCGCAGTCGGCATGGTCCATGTCTGGAAAAAAGAATGCTTATACGAACACTGCACGACAACACCTTCCTTCAATGTCGAGGGCAGCAAAACTTCGGCGTTCTGCAGGAAACATGCTGAAGACGGTATGGTCAACGTCTCCCCGAGTCGTTGCTTATATGCTTCCTGCACGACGACTCCATACTTTAATGTCGAAGGTACCAGGACGGCTGTGTACTGTAAGCGGCATGCCGCGGTCGGCATGGTCAATGTCCGGGGCAAGCGTTGCCTATACGAATCCTGCAAGACGAAACCATCCTTCAACGTCGAAGGTAGCAAGACAGCGATTTACTGCAGGAAACATGTTGATGCTGGCATGGTGAACGTTCGCAGCAAGCGCTGCTCATACGACGGCTGCACAGCGAGATCTTCCTTCAATGTTGAAGGTAGCAAGACGGCGGTGTTCTGCAGGCAACATGCTGCAGGTGGTATGGTCGACGTCCGCCAGAAGCGGACGTCTCACAAATCGTGCTTAAGGCAAGCCTCGGGGGGGTTACTGGCTGACGGTTCGGGGACTGCATGCTCTAACAATGTGCGCAATATCCTGGACGAGCCGGTCATACACTTCAAAGCACAGGGGTGTACCAAACTATCTACGTGGGGACTCGGCGGAGGACAGCCTTCTCACTGCCTCGATGGTGGCCCACTCGACGAAGGGCTCGCCAGGACTGTGCGAGCCAATGGTCACAATGGTGGTCCGCGGACCTCTGCCACCCGTACTTTAGGGGCCAAGCTATTCAACGTTAAGGCTGAGTGTTCTTTTTGAAAACATATATTGTTTCGAGAGGAACTATCGCCTTTGTTTTTCCTAGGCAATGCACACATATGTTTGCAACGTTTAGTTGAGGTACCCCTTGTGCTTTGTCCCAAATATTTACTCTTGATAGAGTTGTCGAATGGACAGAGAACCGGTCGTATTTCTGTTGGGAGATGTAAGGTTTTACAAGAGATTGCTACAAACAACGTTTTTTCTTCAGTGAAAATGCGCTCAGTCACGATAGGCTTGCCGATGAGTGGATGGGAGGATCGGGCATCAACCCCATTGTGGCGATTGCATCTGCCTTCGTGTGCATTGCTGGAGACACATAACGGGTACGCACGATGTGCCGTGGTCACAAGGAACTCTGATAGTCCATCGGCGTCATCACGATTCGAACTATCTGAACCACAACAGACGTGTTGGTTGGTTTCGTATCCTCTGTAGGCTGCACCCACACACACCCGCCATCCGATAGAGGAAAAGTGCTCCTCGGGCTTGTGTTGTAAAGATACGTGCTTCAAAATGGAGACCAAACATAGAATACTCTTTTTCGCGTATTTTCATTGTTTCATAAACCTGGTGTACGCTGAGAAGGTTTTATCGTTTCGTGGCGTAATCGTAACAGCCACGTGGTTGGGTTACAGAGAGACGTAGAGTCATCCTATGGTACGTAGGGGAGCTACGATTTGAGACTTCGGTAGAAGAGTTTCTTCTCAGAAGGAACTGCACGCACATTTTGAATTCACGCTTGGACAAACGATTAATTGGAACCCGTTGGAGAACACTCCTACGTCCTGGTTTGAATCGAAACACATATTGGACAACATCAGACACATTGCCACGATATGTCTAATCATGTACAGTAGTACCTCAGTTCCGGACGTTCTGAGAACGAGACATGCTGACCAAAGAGTGCTACCTAATTCGTGGTGTGCGTCAAAACCACCAACATGGTACCAGTCAACACTCCCGCATACCGCTTTAAGGGACCGTTTCGAAGAACAAATCGAAGGGCACTGCAGTCTTTCGAAAACAGTATATCAGTTTCGTTTTCAGCTGCAATACTCCTGTACACATGGTATATATGTACATATTCCACCTTTTACGACTCCCTACGTAAACGCACCTTTATCCCGTCCTAAGGCTCCAACCGATTCCTTCTTGGCAGTTTCAGAGAGCGTAGATCACGGGCACATTTTTTGTGTCGGGTACCCGATCGATCGGATGTCTTGTCCATCACGATATAGGCTAGGTTTGTTCGTACACGCAGTGTCGGCCTCCGTTAACGGAGTGTCCAAGTAACAAAACGTGGTTTATTGT